>ONZH01020342.1:0-21056 GCA_900303285.1 Rhinella marina
AAACACGGATTCACTGTTTTTTTGGCAAGTCAACTTCACTGACTACGTTAGCACAATATCACGCTTTTCTGTTTGGATGGCGAATAACGCCGCAAATAGTTATTTAAAAAACAACCCACAAACGGATTCACTTTTTTTGGCAAGTCAACTTCACTGACTACGTTAGCACAATATCACTTTTTTCTGTTTGGATGGCGAATAACGCCGCAAATAGTTATTTAAAAGAACAAACCCCACAAACACGGATTCACTGTTTTTTTGGCAAGTCAACTTCACTGACTACGTTAGCACAATATCACGCTTTTCTGTTTGGATGGCGAATAACGCCGCAAATAGTTATTTAAAAGAACAACCCACAAACACGGATTCACTGTTTTTTTGGCAAGTCAACTTCACTGACTACGTTAGCACAATATCACGCTTTTCTGTTTGGATGGCGAATAACGCCGCAAATAGTTATTTTAAAATGAACAAACCCACAAACACGGATTCACAGTTTTTTTTGGCAAGTCAACTTCACTGACTACGTTAGCACAATATCACGCTTTTCTGTTTGGATGGCGAATAACGCCGCAAATAGTTATTTAAAATGAAACAACCCACAAACACGGATTCACAGTTTTTTTTGGCAAGTCAACTTCACTGACTACGTTAGCACAATATCACGCTTTTCTGTTTGGATGGCGAATAACGCGCAAATAGTTATTTAAAAGAAACAACCCACAAACACGGATTCACAGTTTTTTTGGCAAGTCAACTTCACTGACTACGTTAGCACAATATCACGCTTTTCTGTTTGGATGGCGAATAACGCCGCAAATAGTTATTTAAAAGAACAACCCACAAACACGGATTCACTGTTTTTTTGGCAAGTCAACTTCACTGACTACGTTAGCACAATATCACGCTTTTCTGTTTGGATGGCGAATAACGCCGCAAATAGTTATTTAAAAGAACAACCCACAAACACGGATTCACTGTTTTTTTGGCAAGTCAACTTCACTGACTACGTTAGCACAATATCACGCTTTTCTGTTTGGATGGCGAATAACGCCGCAAATAGTTATTTAAAATGAACAACCCCACAAACACGGATTCACAGTTTTTTTTTTGGCAAGTCAACTTCACTGACTACGTTAGCACAATATCACGCTTTTCTGTTTGGATGGCGAATAACGCCGCAAATAGTTATTTAAAACTAACAACCCCACAAACACGGATTCACAGTTTTTTTGGCAAGTCAACTTCACTGACTACGTTAGCACAATATCACGCTTTTCTGTTTGGATGGCGAATAACGCCGCAAATAGTTATTTAAAAAACAACCCCACAAACACGGATTCACAGTTTTTTTGGCAAGTCAACTTCACTGACTACGTTAGCACAATATCACGCTTTTCTGTTTGGATGGCGAATAACGCCGCAAATAGTTATTTAAAAAAACAACCCCACAAACACGGATTCACTGTTTTTTTGGCAAGTCAACTTCACTGACTACGTTAGCACAATATCACACTTTTCTGTTTGGATAGCAAATAACGCCACAAATAGATATTTTAAATGAACGAATCCACAAACACGGATTCACATTTTTTATTGCCAAGTCAACTTCACTGACTAAGTTAGCACAATATCACGCTTTTCTGTTTGGATGTCGAATAACGCCGCAAATAGTTATTTAAAAGAACAAACCCACATCCACGGATTCACAGTTTTTTTTGGCAAGTCAACTTTACTGACTACGTTAGCACAATATCATGCTTTTCTGTTTGGATAGCAAATAATGCAGCAAATAGTTATTTTAAATGAACGAATCCACAAACACGGATTCACAGATTTTTTGGTAAGTCAACTTCACTGACTACGTTAGCACAATATCACGCTTTTCTGTTTGGATGGCGAATAACGTCGCAAATAGCTATTTCAAAGAACAACCCCACAAACACGGATTCACATTTTTTATTGCCAAGTCAACTTCATTGACTAAGTTAGCACAATATCTCGCTTTTCTGTTTGGATGACGAATAACGTCGCAAATAGTTATTTTAAATGAACAAATCCACGAACACGGATTCAGTTTTTTTGGCTAGTCAACTTCACTGACTACGTTAGCACAATATCACGCTTTTCTGTTTGGATGGCGAATAACGCTGCAAATAGTTATTTAAAAGAACAACCCCACAACCTCGGATTCACAGTTTTTTTTAGGAAGTCAACTTCACTGACTACGTTAGCATAATATCACGCTTTTCTGCTTGGATGGCGAATAACGCCGCAAAATTATTTAAAAGAACAACCCCACAAACATGGATTCACTGGTTTTTTGGCAAGTCATCTTCACTGACTACGTTAGCACAATATCACACTTTTCTGTTTGGATGGCGAATAACGCCGCAAATAGTTATTGAAAAGAACAACCCCACAACCACGGATTCACAGTTTTTTTGGGCAAGTCAACTTCACTGACTACGTTAGCACAATATCACGCTTTACTGTTTGGATGGCGAATAACGCCGCAAATAGTTATTTAAAAGAACAACCCCACAAACACGGATTCACTGGTTTTTTGGCAAGTCAGCTTCACTGACTACGTTAGCACAATATCACGCTTTTCTGTTTGGATGTCGAATAACGCCGCAAATAGTTATTTAAAAGAACAACCCCACAACCACGGATTCACAGTTTTTTTGGGCAAGTCAACTTCACTGACTACGTTAGCACAATATCTCGCTTTTCTGTTTGGATAGCAAATAATGCAGCAAATATTTATTTTAAATGAACGAATCCTCAAACACGGATTCACAGTTTTTTAGGCAAGTCAACTTCACTGACTACGTTAGCACAATATCATGCTTTTCTGTTTGGATGGCGAATAACGCCGCAAATAGTTATTTAAAAGAACAACCCCACTAACACGTATTCACTGTTTTTTGGCAAGTCAACTTCCTTGACTACGTTAGCACAATATCATGCTTTTCTGTTTGGATAGCAAATAACGCCGCAAATAGTTATTTTAAATGAACGAATCCACAAACATGGATTCACAGTTTTTTTTGCCAAGTCAACTTCCTTGACTACGTTAGCACAATATCACACTTTTATGTTTGGATGGAGAATAACGCCGCAAATAGTTATTTAAAAGAACAATCTCACAAACACGGATTTACTGTTTTTTTGGTAGTCAGCTTCACTGACTACGTTAGCACAATATCACGCTTTTCTGTTTGGATGACGAATAATGCTGCAAATAGTTATTTAAAAGAACAACCCCACAAACACGGATTCACTGGTTTTTTGGCAAGTCAACTTCACTGACTACGTTAGCACAATATCACGTTTTTCTGTTTGGATGGCGAATAACGCTTCAAATAGTTATTTAAAAGAACAACGCTACAAACACGGATTCACAGTTTTTTGACAATTCAACTAAGAATTTAGCACTATATGGCGCTTTTCTATTTGTATGGCAAATAACGTTGCAACTATTTCTTTCACATTTACAAGCTGCAAATCACGGATTATATATGTTTTTACCCAACCACAACCCAAAAGATATTTTTTTAATTTTTTTTTATTATTATTATTATTTTTTATTTTTTTATTTTTTTTTCTAATGTACCCCAAACAAGGCTCTGAATCTCTTACTGCACTGTAAATAGTAAGAGTAGTGGTGCTTCTTTTAATACAGCACCCCAAAACAGCCTTTAGAACAGAGTGCAGTGCTGTATAACAGGCTAACCCCTATGCCCACTCACTGCTGCCCAGTGTACCAGAATAGCGATTTCACTGCCTGATTTTCTGTCTAGAAATCGTCCCTCTCCTATCTCTGCAATTCAGATTATCTATTCCGTATCTCCTAATTTCTTTTCTTTAGTTTTTCTTTCACTTGCCCTATCTCTCCTGAAGTCTGTCTCTGGTCTAACATCAATAGCAAATGGCGGATTCCAGCGCTGCAGAGCTATTATAGGGCTGTGACATCACAGGACCTGGCTGGCTGCTAATTGGCTACATGTTTGCATGTGATCGCATTGTGGGCGTTTACTTCTTTATCCCAGAAATCCTTCTCCCATGTCATGCCATGTGCTTGCGGCCATTTTAGGGGAAAAAAAGATTTGTTACTACGTATCGCCAGGAAATTCGCATTCGCTGCGAATCGAATTTTCCATGAAATTCGTAACAAATTCCACTTTGTCAGCGTCGATTCGCTCATCTCTAATGAGCACACAAAAATATAAGTATCCGGGTATGTGCCAGTAGTTAATACGACTCACAATATGAATCCACTTATAACTCCCTAACTCATATAAATCTTCCATTCAAAGGGAAAAAAAAAATCCCCATCGTATATATAGGGAATTATATAACCAGCAGTATTTATAAGTCAAAGCACATACCCAATGGTACTGTGGACTAGCGGTTGCATGGATACGAAAGGCTGTTCCCCCACTGGAACAGCCTTCCAGAAAAGGCTACTGCAAGTGTGAGAGTAGCCTTATATGTGAATGGAGTTTGTAAAAATGAACATTCTGCATAAACAACCTGATTCAAAAGCAATAAATAGATATTTAGTTAATAAATTACTACAACAAATAGGATGCATTAAACATGCCCTTAGCAATGTATGAATGTATCTGGTGGTGGTACATACGATTGAGCAATAGTCAACATTTTGAATACACATTGATAAAGAAAGCAGGATTAATGACACGCAGAGTTCACATTCAGCATATATTAATTGCAGGGACATGCCCACATGAAAAAAAAATCCTGAAAGCAGGAGCAGATTGCAAACTGCATATCAAGGGACTGAAAATAAAAAGAATATATATACTGTATTTTATCCATGTCAAAGGTGTCTAGATCCTTTAGAGAATTAACCACAAATGTAATAATTTACCCTTAAAACAACAGTACAGGCAAAGATAAGAATTTATGTAATATATCTTATTATAGAAAAATGGCTCACTTATCAGATGTCTCATCTTCTCTCTCATGTCTCATGCTCTGATCACTCAATCTTAATTTACTGCTAAAATCTAGTGATGAGAAAAGCGAGCTTCAGATGCTACATCCGAAGTCGCTTCGTTCAAAACTTCAGATTAATACTGTACGGAGATCCATCTCTGCACAGTATTAAAATGTAAGGACTCCAATGAGCCGAAGCCATGTTTGGTTCCAAGTTTTAAAGTGGTTTTCCATTTTAAAATCAACTACCGAAGTTGCTGACTTTGGCTCATCGGTGCTCGTATATTTTAATACTGTACGGAGATGGATGTAGCATCTGAGGCTTGCTTTACTCATCACTACTAAAATCCATCAGGGTGAGAGATCAGATGGCAGCTGCTGCACATACAGTAGGTGTGGGGAAGAATAGGAGGAGGGCACGGTTGCATAGACACATATGACATCATAGCCGCTTGTCTGTATTCCACCCAGACTTGAGTTCACAGAAAACTGAGATTTAGAAGTCGAGTCGACAAAGTTGAAAACTGGTAAAAATGCTGAATACAAGTTATTAAATGGTCAGATCAGATGAAATGTTATTTGGGTACAGCCACATGGTCAGGCTTCTTGATTCAGTTTTGGAAGCCAATACCAGGAGTAGATTTAAAAAAAAGAGGAGAATTGGTATCTGTCCTTTACACTTTCTCTACTTGTATGATCCACTCCTGGTTTTGGCTTCAAAAACTACATCATATATGTATATGTTAGCTTATTCTGAATAGCATGGTAGGATTTCAAGAACTGTCAGTTCTTGAAGTTAATGTGTTTTAGCATTAGTAACTAGCAGTGGGCACACACAGTATACCACAGGACACCTCCAGAGGTCTTGTGAAATTTTGATTTTAGACAATTTAAGCAGTTTTAAAGGGGTTGTTTTGATTTTTTTTACCTCCTCCATACCCCCCAGTCTTTGGAAAGAAAAATAATTGCCTTCTTCCCACTACTTGGTTCCGGCTGTCTGCACTGCACTTTTGCTCCCCATCTGTCAACATCTGCATGAACAGGGTCACATGCGCCACTGCAGTCAATGGCTGACCTTAGCAGTGATCGGTTCTGCTGACAACCGGTTTAAAGCAATGGCTGATACAATTTAAATATGTTGTAATAAGATCACGAGAACCATAATATTGTAAATAAAACAGTGATCTCAAAACCATTGGCTAATAAGCTTTTGTCTCTGCAAGAATTTATTACATACTTTTTCATGTCATGGTGGTAATAAAAACCCCTTTGACAACATGCAATCGTTTTGAATAAACACTTGAAAAAATATTGGATATTTGCATATTAAAAGCAAAAAATATACAATAAAATTTGCAGACAGTACAGAATTACAGCCTTTATCTGCTTAAATAAACACTTCTAAACTGTTATATAAGAACATTTGACTTTTTCAGTATGCAGAAAGGCATCATTTCAAGTTCATTTTTTCCATATTTCTATAGAACATAAAGGAATGAAATAAAATTGAATGTTCAAATGCAAAATGAAATTTATTATCATCATTTTGAAATTGGTATGTGTTAGTCTTTAACTCTACTCTAGAAATCATATATATTTCTGACTAATGTGACATCTATAGTGAAAGAACGGCATGATTAATAGTCTGAATGATTAATTTGTTTCCGTATGAATTCAGTTGATTGTTACTTGGCACTTAGAAGGTTTGGTAATTTAAAGTTTTTTTATGATTGCACTTAAAGATTGGAATATTTTATTTCTAACCATTTTTTATATTAACAGTCATTAAACAATAGAGAAGAATTGCCTGAAAAGTCATTATGAAAATTTGCATGCACCCTTCATCACTCATCTTTATGTAAAGTTAATGCATAAATGAAACTTGGGAAATGAAATTAAAAATAGATAGCATAGTTTAGCCAGTAATAAATCAAAATGCCCTAGGAAATGATTCTCAAAGTTGCACAGATTATATATATATATATATATATATATATATATATATATATATATATTCAGATTTGTTACGAATTTTACAAAAATTCATCCGCCAAATTTTGACTATTCACTTCAGACAAATTGCACAAGTACAGCACCCAACACCATTTTACTATGAAAATTGGTGGCGAAAACAACAGGAAGAAAGGAGATGGGGGATCGAGTAGGGCTTGTCCTAATTGTCTCAGAAGCTGAGAGACAGCTTGTTCCACCAATCAGAGAGAAGTATTCGACTCGGTCCTTTAGCCCAGAACAAGCCAGATGTCATTTTTTTCTCAGGCGGGGAGGTGATAGGCTGTTTTATCACAAAAGAATTGCAGACAAAAACTAGTAACCAGCCACACTATAGGGAGAGAATACTGAGATATAATTAAGTTTAAAGTTTTATCAGGGAAAGCTTAACTTAGATAGTGAGTGAGGGACTGGTCACTGTCTCAGTGGTTTCATGCAGCTTGTTGACAAGTTCTGGATTATAAAACCCTACAGAAAACTCATATTTTTTCTGTATGAACAGCCAACCAGCTTTTTTATGTAAACAAGTTTTTATAGTTTAAAGACCTTTTACCAGCACCCCAATAGCATACATTGTTCTGCAAATTCTAAGCATTTGTCCTTTTTTATAAAAACCATACCGTGCATTATTACTTAACAAGGTGTGCTGCAATAACTGTTAACACATTGTATTGTGTCAAGATTATGGCTCATTGTTACTGAACTCATTGTGCTAAAGTAAAAGCATTTATATACCAGTTAGCTGCTTTTTTTCATACACACAGTTTCTGCTGTTTAAATGTCTATGATCAGCATTACTGTCGCTCGTAGGTAGAGATGAGCGAGCACTAAAATGCTCGGGTGCTCGTTATTCGAGTCGAACTTTTCCCGATGCTCGGGTGCTCGTTTCGAATAACGAACCCCATTGAAGTCAATGGGAGACTCGAGCATTTTTGCAGGGGACCAAGGCTCTGCCTAGGGAAGGCTGGGTGAAAACCTGGAAACCTCAGAAAATGATGGAAACACCATGGAAATGGACAGGAAACAGCAAGGGCAGAATGCATGGATGCCTCTGAGGCTGCCTAATCCCACCATTACCCCAAATTCTCCTAGTGGGGCATGTGTGGTATCGATTCTTCTCAGTTTAATACCGTATACATCCCCTATCTTGGGACCATATATTTCATGGATTTTTCGAACACGGAAAAGGAAAAAGAGCTTGCTCTGGCCAGGGGAGTGTCTTTTTTACTGCAGCTAAGGGGACGTGTCCATGCTCTGCCTATCACAGGTCAGGAGCCAATTAAAAGAGGAACCAACAAAAATCAGTATAATATCTAATACGTCCCCTATCCGGGTAAATTGTTTGGAGAGAGGGCCTGTAGGTGGGGGGCAGGCTGGGGGGAAGGAGGTTGAGCTGGAAGAGCCAGAGGAGTGCCCCCTTGGCTAGCGTGTGTGGTGGTGACAACAGCCGGAGGAAGTACGAATGATGACGCAGGACCCCAACTTAAAAATTTAGCATCAACCGGTACATTTGTCAACTATGAGCTCGATCAAGTGTGGTATGTGTTCTATGTATACTACTCAGTTTAATACCGTGTATGGCACCTATCCGGAAAAATAGTTTGGAGAGAGAGAGAAAGAGAGGAAAAAGACATAAATTGTTTGGAGAGAGGGCCTGTAGGTGGGGGGCAGGCTGGGGGGAGGGAGGTTGAGCTGGAAGAGCCAGAGGAGTGCCCCCTTGGCTAGCGTGTGTGGTGGTGACAACAGCCGGATGGAGTTCGAATGACGACGCAGGACCCCAACTTAAAAATTTAGCATCAACCGGTACAGTTGCTAACTATGAGCTTGATCAAGTGTGGTATGTGTTCTAAATATACTACTCAGTTTAATATCGTATATGGCACCTATCTGGAAAAATAGTTTGGAGAGAGAGAAAGAGAGGAAAAAGACGTAAATTGTTTGGAGAGAGGGCCTGTAGGTGGGGGGCAGGCTGGGGGGAGGGAGGTTGAGCTGGAAGAGCCAGAGGAGTGCCCCCTTGGCTAGCGTGTGTGGTGGTGACAACAGCCGGATGGAGTTCGAATGACGACGCAGGACCCCAACTTAAAAATTTAGCATCAACCGGTACAGTTGCTAACTATGAGCTTGATCAAGTGTGGTATGTGTTCTATGTATACTACTCAGTTTAATATCGTATATGGCACCTATCTGGAAAAATAGTTTGGAGAGAGAGAAAGAGAGGAAAAAGACGTAAATTGTTTGGAGAGAGGGCCTGTAGGTGGGGGGCAGGCTGGGGGGTGGGAGGTTGAGCTGGAAGAGCCAGAGGAGTGCCCCCTTGGCTAGCGTGTGTGGTGGTGACAACAGCCGGATGGAGTTCGAATGACGACGCAGGACCCCAACTTAAAAATTTAGCATCAACCGATACAGTTGTCAACTATTATTATTATTATTATTTATTATTATTAAAGCGCCATTCATTCCACATCGCTGTACATGTTGAAAGGGGTTTACATACATAGTCTAGACAATTGCTCTAGGACAAACAAGTTACAGACTGGTACAGAAGGAGAGAGGGCCCTGCCCGTGAAGGCTTACAATCTATGCGGTATGGGAGGACACAGTAGGTGAGGGTAAAGCTGGTCATGGCAGTGTAGCAGCAGCAGGGTCACAGGTTGTAGGCTTGTCTGAAGAGGTGGGTTTTCAGATTTCTTTTGAAGGATTCCACTGTAGGTGAGAGTCTGATATGTTGGGGTACAGAGTTCCAGAGTATTGGGGCTGCGCGGGAGAAATCCTGGAGGCGATTGTGTGAAGAGTTGATAAGAGTGGAGGAGAGAAGGAGGTCTTGTGAGGATCGGAGATTACGTGTGGGGATGTATCGGGAGAGTAGTTCTGAGATGTAGGGAGGGGACAGGTTGTGGACGGCCTTGTATGTATTTGTTAGTATTTTAAACTGAATTCTCTGGGGAATGGGGAGCCAGTGAAGGGATTGGCAAAGGGGAGAGGCAGAGGAGTAACCGGGTGAGAGGTGGATTAGTCGGGCAGCAGAGTTGAGGATAGATTGGAGGGGGGCTAGGGTGCTAGATGGAAGGCCACAGAGGAGAATGTTGCAGTAGTCTAGGCGGGAGATTATGAGGGCATGTATTAGTACTTTGGCAGACTCATAGTTGAGGAATGCACGGATACGGGAGATATTTTTGAGTTGGAGGCGGCAGGTGGTGGAAAGGGCTTGGATGTGTGGTCTGAAGGAGAGTGCAGAATCCAAGGTCACTCCAAGGCAGCGGACCTGTTTAACGGGGGAGAGTGTGCAGTCGTTGATGGTGATAGATAGGTCTGTTGGGAGGGCTGTGCAAGATGGTGGAAAGATGATAAATTCTGTTTTATCCATGTTAAGTTTTAGAAAGCGTGAGGAAAGGAAAGAGGATATTGAAGATAGGCATTGTGGGACTCTGGATAGTAAGGTGGTGATGTCTGGACCAGAGAGGTAGATTTGTGTGTCATCAGCATAAAAATGATACTGAAAGCCATGGGACTCTATGAGCTGTCCCAAGCCAAAGGTATACTATGTAACTATGAGTTTGAACAAGTGTGGTATGTGTTCTATGTATTCTTCTCAGTTTAATACCGTATATGGCACCTATCCGCTGTGGGTGGACCACCGGAAATTTTTTGGAGAGAGGAAATTGTTTGGAGAGAGGGCCTGTAGGTGGACCTCTGGAAAAATTGTTTGGAGAGAGGGCCTGTAGGTGGACCTCCGGAAAAATTGTTTGGAGAGAAGGCCTGTAGGTGGACCTCTGGAAAAATTGTTTGGAGAGAGGGCCTGTAGGTGGACCTGCAGAAAAATTATTTAGAGAGAGGGCCTATAGGTGGACCTCCGGAAAAATTGTTTGGAGAGAGGGCCTGTAGGTGGACCTCCTAAAAAATTATGGTAAAAGAGTGCCAGTTGGTCCTCTAAAAAATGGCATTTTTTTGGTCAGCGTTAGGCAAAGACGACAAGGAGGAGGAGGAGGAGTAGGAGGAGTAGAGAAGAGGAATCGGATACATAAGTAATGTAAATCTTTAGCTGCTTTCCCCCCGGAGGAGATTTGAATTCCGGTGAAATCCAGGCTTAGTTCATTTTAACAAGCGTCAACCTGTCAGCGCTGTCAGTTGACAGGCGTGCACGCTTATTGGTGATGACGCCACCAGCTGCACTGAATACCCGCTCTGACAGCACGCTAGCGGCAGGGCAGGCCAGCACCTCCAAGGCGTACAGCGCCAGTTCTGGCAACGTGTCCAGCTTTGAGACTCAGTAGTTGTATGGAGCAGAGTGATTGCTACAGACGTTGGTATGGTCAGCTAGGTACTCCCTACTCGGCCTAGACTGGGGACAGGTGACAGTGTCTTGCTGGGGTGACATAAAACTGGCAAAGGCCTTGGAGAGCGTTCCCCTGCCAGTGCTGGACAAGCTGCCTGCTCGCCTCCTCTCCCCCGCTACTTGGTCCACAGAACCATGCCCTCTGCCGCTAGCGGCGTCAGATGGGAAGGATTGTTTCAGCTTGTGCACCAGGGCCTGTTGATATCTATTCACTCTCATACTCCATTCCTCTGCAGGGATGAGAGTGGAAAGGTTCTGCTTGTACCGTGGGTCCAGGAGAGTGAACACCCAGTAATCGGTGTTTGAAAAATGCTTCTAGCACGATGGTCACGGGATAGGCAGCCTAACATGAAGTCTGCCATGTGCGCCAGATTCCCAACACGCAAAAATTCCCTCTCCTCACTGGCCTGACTCTCCATTTCCTCCTCCTCCTCTTCAGCCCATACACGCTCAAGAGTTAAGAAGGACTGAGCACTGGTACCCTCTTCTGTCTCGCCGACATTCTCTTCCTCTTCTTCCTCATCCTCATCCCCCTCCTCCGATACGCGCTGAGAAACAGACCAGAGGGTGCTTTGGCTATCAAGCGACGTCTCTTCCTCCACCGTCTCTTGTGACAAGCGCAAAGCATCCGACTTGATGCTGAGCAGTGAGTTTTTCAACAGGCAAAGCATCGGGATGGTGAGGCTGATAATGGCGGCATCGCCGCTGACCATCTGTGTTGACTCCTCAAAATTGCTCAACACCTGGCAGATATCAGACATCCACGTCCACTCCTCATTGTAGACTTGAGGAATCTGACTGACCTGACTACCAGTTCTGGTGGAAGTTGACATCTGGCAGTCTACAATCGCTCTGCGTTGCTGGTAAACTCTGGATAATATGTTTAATGTTGAATTCCATCTCGTGGGCACGTCGCACAACAGTCGGTGAGCGGGCAGTTGTAGGCGGGGCTGCGCTGCCCTGAGAATGGCAGCATCTGTGGTGGACTTGCGGAAATGCGCACAGATGCGGCGCACCTTGGTGAGCAAATCAGACAGATTGGGGTATGTCTTGAGGAACCGCTGAACTATTAGATTGAACACATGGGCCAGGCATGGCACATGTGTCAGTCTGTCGAGTTGCAAAGCCGCCACCAGGTTACGCCCGTTGTCACACACAACCATGCCTGGCTTGAGGTTCAGCGGTGCCAGCCACAGATCGGTCTGTGCCGTGATGCCCTGTAACAGTTCTTGGGCGGTGTGCCTTTTGTCACCTAAGCTCAGCAGTTTAAGCACCGCCTGCTGGCGCTTACCCAAGACACTGCTGCTGTGCCTAGAGCTACCGACTGAAGGCGCCGTGCCCACGGATGGTAATTCGGTGGAGGAGGAGGGGTCGGTGGAGGAGGCATAGTACGTCTGAGAGACCGTGACCAAGGTAGGCCCTGCAATCCTCAGTGCGGGCAGTACATGAGCGGCCCCAGGGTCAGTCTCGGTCCCAGCCTCCACCAAGTTAATCCAATGTGTCGTCAGTGAGATATAGTGTCCCTGCCCGGCAGCACTTGTACCCGTGTCCGTGGTTAGGTGGACCTTCTCAGAAACAGCGTTGGTCAGGGCACGGATGATGTTCTCTGACACGTGCTGGTGTAGGGCTGGGATGGCAGATCAGAAAATATAGTGGCGGCTGGGGACCGAATACCGAGGGGCAGCCACCGCCATGAGATTGTGAAAAGGCCTCGTCTCTACCAGCCTATAGGGCAGCATCTCCAGGCTCAGCAATTTAGAGATGTGGACGGTGAGGGCTTGGGCATGTGGGTGGGTGGAACTGTATTTCCTCTTGCGCTCCAGCGTCTGCTGTAAAGACAGCTAAACGCTGCGCTGGGACACATTGGTGGACAATGTGGAGGATCGTGGTGGCGAAGGTGTGGTTTTCCGGCGGGAGGCGCTCGTGCCGGGGTCCTGGGCAGGGGGTTGACTAGCAGAGGCAGCGAGTGACACAGGGGAAGGAGCAGTGTTGTGACCCGCAGGAGGTGGTGAACGGCCTTGGTTCCATTGAGTGGGGTGTTTAGCACTCATATGCCTGCGCATCCTGGTGGTGGTTAGGCTAGTAGTGGTGGCACCCCTGCTGATCCAAGTATGGCACAGGTTGCACACCACAGTCCGTCGGTCATCCTCACTTTCTTTAAAGAACCTCCAGACTTGCGAACATCTAGGCCTCGCCACGGGAGCTTCACTACGTGAAACAGTTGCTGCTGATGCACCAGCTCTGGCACTTCTTCTCCCTCTGGCCACACCACTGACTCTTCCAACCTGTTCTGGTGCAGCACTAGCCTCCGCCTCAGAAGCAATGTCTTCACTCGGCATATCAACCCAGCTTGGGTCAGTCACCTCGTCATCCTCCGATTACTCAGTCTGCTCCCCCCTCGGACTTCCTGCCCTGACAACAACTTCACCACTGTCTGACAACCGTGTCTCCTCATCGTCCGACACCTCTTTACAAACTTCTTCCACTAACTCAACATTGTCATCATCATCACCCACCAAGACTGCGACAGTTGGAAAACTTGGGCATCGGGAACGAGGTCAGCAGCAACCTGAGAAGTGGTTTGTGACTCTGGGAAGGGTCCAGAAAACAGTTCCTGAGAGTATGCCGGATCGCATTCCAAATTTTCCTGGGGGAGGGCAGACTGGGGGGAAGGAGGTTGAGGAGCCAGAGGAGTGCTCCCTTGCGTAAAAAGGGTGGACTGCGTGGAAGACTGACTGGTGGACAAATTACTTGAAGCATTGACGGCAATCCACGACATCAGCTGTTCGCACTGTTGTGGTTTCAACAGTCCTCTACCACGTGTCCCTGTAAGTTGAGACATGAAGCTAGGGAGTGTTGCTCTGCGGCGTTCCCCTGCTCCCTCATCAGCAGGTACTGTGTCACCCTGCCCAGGACCACGGCCTCTGCCCCCTGCAGTAATTGAATGCCCACGCCCTCATCCTCGACCCTCAGCCCTGGGGTTCAACATTTTTTGTATATAAGTGTATTATATTTAAAATAAAAAATAAATGGGCCTGCTGTACTGAAACCCACAAACTTGTTCAGTCTGAACAAGTAAATATATAGGTGGATAAGTTAGATCAAAATTATGTATGTTATTACTTACCGTGCAGTATGGAGCAATTACACTGAAACTATTCGATTAGGCAGACTTGGTCTGCTTAGTTGCAACCCAGACAAATGTCGTACAGAGATTTTTGTGATCTAGCTGTATAAGTGAGAGCAAAAGACCTTGTTTAATTAAGTGACGTACAGAATGTGTCACCTGGACAGAAAATACGGATTGTAGTGAGTGGACAGCTGAACTGTGACACACAGAATGGTTCCAAACTGCTGTATGAAATGTATTTGTATCACTGAGATATAACAATAATAAAAAAAAGAGTTATATATGGCGATAGCTGCACTACTAGTGCCAGCCAGCCAGCCAAGCCAGGAGACAAAAAAAATGTCTTGTAGCCCTTAGAAGGGCTGTTGGGTTCTTGTGAGATCACTCCTGCCTAACAAAGAACTAAATGCAGGCCCTAACACTCTCCCTGAAACGCAGCAGCTCTATCCCTAACGACATCCAGACGGCATCTGAACCGAGCACCGCTGGCAGTCACTAGTATATTCCAGTGTCACCTGATCAGGCCAGCCAACCCCTGCTATCGACATGTAAGGGCCCCACGTGATGCTTGGTGTACCGCAGAGTCTCCCGGCTTGTGATTGGCTGAGTTTATAGGCGCCAAAAATGCACAATGCCGAAGTTGCCATTTCCTCGAGCATGGCGAGTTACTCGTCCGAGCAGCGAGCACTTACGAGTACTGTAATACTCGAACGAGCACCAAGCTCGGACGAGTATGCTCGCTCATCTCTACTCGTAGGCATTTAACCCCACAGGAGTCATGGTAAAATTTGACCCCTGCAACTGAGAGCACTATACCTGGAAGTGATATGCTTCTGGGCCTGGAACAGCTCCTCTATGTGGCATTCAGGGGAGCCATTGGTTGCCTTTGAAAGGCCAGGGCCTGCTAAGGTTATAATTCTTTTTATAGGAATATTCCAATTTAGGTCTGAAGGTGGTAGCGCTACATTGGAGTGTACAGAATGTTCTATATATCAATGGATTTGTTTCCATTGCTATATAGAAGTGCCAATCCAATCTAAGGGATAATGTTAGGCCTTTGAGGACCTAAAAGAAATTAGAAAAAAAAATGTAAAAAGTTTTAAAAAATGAATAAAAAAATTAAACCCCGTTCCCCAAAATAAAATTAAAATAAACAATGAAAGCTCCTTCAGCCCTGCCACTATTCTCTACTGCTAATACAGCTACTGCCACTTCCATTAACCCTATTGCCACTACCATTATCACTGCACAGCCTTCACTACTAGCACTATTGCTCTAATATAGCTATGCACAGATCTAATTTTTGCCTTTTCCATATTCCATGCTGTGCTGCTATGGCTGGTGCTATTATTGCTACCAGAATTACGTACACATCTTACCCTTTCCATATCCACACTGTAATGCTGCTGCTCCCAAACAAAAGGGATAATTTTTCCAGTACTGATTAAATTCAGAACAAGCCACTGTTTCTTCTTATAATTTACACTTGTGTGTATCAATATTGGCAGGCATTCCCCCCCCCACATTACAGCATAACGTTTGTTCTGCACGATGCTTGTGCAGAACAAGCCATTGTTTTTCATGAGATTAACATGTATGTGTACTAATAGGACAAGAATCTGCCGAATTAAGGCTTCATTTGTGGATGCTTGGTCCCAATAAACCACTGCTTTTTCCTGATAACACTTTGTGTGTTTAAAAAAAAAAAAAAGGTAAAAAGCTCTAGCTCTAGTAAGGGTGGGTGAAAAATGTAGGATCACTGGAGTCCTAACTCATGGGACCCCAACTGATCTCAAGAACTGGGGTCCCATGTCCCCCATTTTAAAGATGCAGTGGTCGCACAATACCACGTCAGTTAACATCTATAGGACTGATAGAGAAAGCTGAGTAAATTATTGCTAAAAAGCCATATATAGCCACATATAAATATGTTGAACCTTCAAGGAAATTTGATTTCAGTGTAAATCAATTCTATGAAAGAAAGCAATTCACCCTTCATTGGGTACACATGTTAGTTTTCCTCCAAACGGAACAGAAAACCTTCCTAAAGGTGAGGAAAATTATGGGTGATTTCAGTGCACACTATATCCCCCATTGAAATGAATAAAGATATTCAGAAAATCCATAGTATGGAGGATACTAGTGTGTGTGTGTGTATGCTGAAGTCACTGATGACTTCTCCTTCGTGTACTGAGAGATGATCACAGGAGGGCTGCTAAGTTAGAAAAAACTCATAGATATAAATGTATAACTTACAAGTTTTACTGAATTTTTTCCCTCAGCAATAGATATTAATCTGCTCAGCTTCTCCTGCTTTATAACATGCTTCCTATAGATTGCTTTGCATTTTGTGGTGGCAGATCCTGTTTGGCTTTTTCTACTTTAAGTAGGAAAGCTAATTTGCATATCCTTTTCCAAGAAACCCAGAAGAGGGGTGCCTGGCCTATAAGACACATCAAGCATACTCACGTCAGGTGCTCTTTATAGGTAGAAATAGTGTCCACAGATCCAGACCAAGGCCTCTCACCTAGCTAAGCCAGTTCTCTTTGTTCTGCACTATTGATGGACAATCTAAGTTAAGCTTCAAGGCCTGTTTAATAAACTAAGCATTGACTTATTGGATTGATACTTAACATCCGGTGGCATCAGATGCTTTCTGTTCCTTTTGGAAGGAAAGGTAATTTGCATTTCCAGTGGAGGGTTCTCTTGTCTTGACTTCTCATGTACTTGAATCGATCTTGTAGAATTCATTTGTGCCTGTATTTAATTTCTTTGCAGGTTTGAATTGACTTTTTTTTTTTTAATTCACTAATCCTTAATCTATACTATTCCATTCCGTCTCTCGAATATCAAATTTTTTGTAATGGATTCGGGACAAATCTCAATTCAGGAGAATAGATTAGTTTATTTCTAGAATAGAAAGGTGACATTGTACACTTTTTTGTATATTTCAATTAAAGACAAGAAAATCAGTTTGTAACACACCTTTTCAGGTAAGTTTAGGATGAACCCAGTAAACTTCATGTAGTGCCATTTTACATGACCCTGAGGGGAAGTGTGTGTGTGTGTGGGGGGGGCTGAATTGGCTCCCAGTCTGACAGACAGCCTCTATGAGACAAACAGTGGTACAGCAGACAGGGAGATGCCATAGCAGAAAAAGCAGAACGTCATTTTGTGTTGGGATGTGAATAAATGCATTTACCCATTGTTATGTATTTCAGTGTCACTCAGACATGATTTACTGTTGCTGTCATTGTGTTCAAGAGCTTGGGGAGGGAGATTGGGGGAAGGAAAAAAAATATCCATAAAAAAATTAACAGAAAGAGATAACAAGTTTTCCTAAAAAGTCCTAGGAGACTAGAGGGTGTTATATACCAATTTTCAGGGCAATTGGAGCCACCTTGGTTTGGTCCGAATTGATTTGTGTCTGAACCAAACTTTGTAAAAATTCTGCGAAACTGAACCAAACCAAATATCTAGTGGTTCTCTCATTTCTAATCTCAATGTTTATATTTATAGGGGTTTCTAAGTATTTTATACTCATGACCTTTCTTTAGGGCAGTTGTGATCGGTATGGCTCTGACTTTTGGCACTCAACTGTGTTTGCACTTTAGGGAGTGCTGTGGCCTCCTCATACGTAGCTTACTCAGAACAATGCTGTACATTGAATAGCAAATGTGCTTGTTATTACAGCTCAGCCCAATCGAATTCAATGGGACTGAGCTTCCCCTAGGTAATGTAATGGGACCAATGAATGTGACAGGCCTAGAAAGAGGCTGTTGCACTCACTGGAGCACCGCAACCTATTTAAACAGATCGACAGCCCCCCACCACTCAGATATCCTTAGCATCCTGAATGCAAGTATTGGTACATGCTAAGATGATATACTTTCAAATCTTCTTTAACTAATTTGTATTCACTCTAAATGAGTTTAGTAGCATTTGTACAATCTCTGATTCAGTTTTTTAGGCATATCATTTGCACACTCAAATGCATGCTCACGATTATCATGGCTGCACGAAATGTGCTGCCATGTTGATGTGCCAGCACAGTGTGGAATTTTCTGTAGAAGAACAGTCTCTTACAGATTGAGAATTTGTTCAGATGAACGAATCAATTTATACCAACTGATCTGCTTGTCCCTAATTTAAACTCATGGCTTGTATTTTATAAAGTTCCTAATCAAAAGTGGTCACACAACTGCAGTTTTCATAAGTTATTTTTCCATTATTATCTCTTACAATACATGACATTTAGGTCAACTTAAAAGAGAAATATACATGGTACAGCTATTTGGTAGGCTCGCTTATCACAGTATATGTGGTAGAGAGCTCTGACAACTAACTTCTTTATCATTTAATGTTAGAGAAATCTTTAATATGTCCATTGTCATTTATTATAAAAAATACTTTAGAAATTAGCAGCTTTGTTATATCTCTTCACAAGCTCACTCACTAGTATTTAAAAGTCTAAAACTATTTTATGTACTTCAAAGACTATTACTCATACTCTTCTGTTGCTGGTTACTATTAGATTCAAGCAGGGTGTATAAAATATAAAACATAATGATCAATAATGAATGTTTCCCATTTTTGCTTGTCAGTATGAAACAAAGAACAAGATTTTTTTTTTCTTTTACAATTTTTGTGCCTTAATGGATTTCTGAAAAGGACATAAAACAGAAACAATCTAACAGCAGACTTAACAAAACCACTACGCTACTGTAGATGCATTACATTAGACATTTGCTTTGAATTGAAGTTTTGCTCCATATGGTGTACAGTATATATCTTGGAATATTTCTTTTTATTTTATGCTGCTGGGACTAGCACATGACAGTTGAGTTAAATTTTTGATTGTATAAGTGGTTTCACAGCAATCTTCAAACATAGTGCTTGTTCAGGTCTAAATAAACTAGTAAAGTACTTATTTTCTATCTAGCCTGTCCTTTCATCTTTCCTGAAAAAAGCCATGTATGGAGTAATATCAGAAAAATAAAGCATGTTTTTGAAAATGGCAATTGTGTGCGCCATTTCATACTTTTTAAAGTAATGCACATATGAGTGTAGATGAAAGCAAAAGTGTTTTCATCCATTTAGATTAGGAACATACTTATTAGTTTGTGTTAATTTCATGGTATTCTTTGGCTTATAAGAAAACAAAATACTTATTTCCAATTTACAATATTTTTACATAATAATTAACATTTAAAGATTTTAAAGCAATATCAACAAATTATCTGTTAACCTCTACCCTCAACTTGATTTAACTGTACGTTGAGTTGAGGACTAACTACCTACACCTCAGTGTAGAATTATGGCAAGTTGTGCCTATGACATTAGAAGTGGGAACAGGCTGTTATATGCAGCAAATCTACGCTACAGCAAGAGTTAGCTCCAATTCCTGCTGCTTAACCCCTTAGATGCCATGGCCGTGATTGATTGTGGCATTGCTTTAGGAATTGTATGTGCAGTACAGTCCTATTGCTTGATCAGGGCTATGCAAAACAGATAACTTCAACCTTGACCAGTATCAGGACTGTACTGCACGTGTGCCAATTCCCGAAGTGTCAGCGCATGTGCGAGAGCCAACCGAGTAAACACTGCCTGAGCCTGTCAATCAAAGCTGGGGGGCAGGAATGGCTTCAATAAGGAGAGGAGCTTTTGGTGCAATAAGTGACAACAGTGACACCAAGCAGCTCATCTGCCTATTACAAAAAATGAGATTTCTCAGGAATAGAAGCAAAAAACTGGATCGGGACAGAAAAGTTTTTAAAAGGAGACTGTAACCAGTTTAAACTCAAACAGAGAGATATGAGGCGATGGCAAATGCTGCATATGCACTAACAATATACTGGAGTGTCCGCCGAGACTGGTACTGATAGGTGGTGCTCAGCTCACTAGCCCATATAATTAGAGATGAGCGAACACGCTCGTCTGAGCTTGGTGCTCATTCGAGTATTAGGGTATTCGCATATGCTCGATACTCGGACAAGCATATCGCGATCCTCGAGGAAATGGCAACTTCCTCTTTCTGCATGTTAGGCGCCTTTTTTCAGCCAATCAACATGCAGGAGAGTCTTAGGTCCCTCCTAGCATCACGTGGGGCCCCTACAAGTCAATAGCAGGGATTGGCTGGCCAGATCAGATGACCTGGGAATATAAGAATCTGGTCCCGCGCTGCTTGCGTCATACGCTGTCTGCATGAGATTAGGGATAGAGCTGCTGTCTGTCAGGGAGAGTGTTAGGGCCTGAATTTAGATGTTGGTTAGGCAGGAATCACCCACAAAGAACCCAACAGCCCTTCTAAGGGCTACAAGCACCTTTTTTTGGTCTCCTCCTGGCTGCTGGCTGGGACTTGTAGTGCAGCTACCGCCATCTTGGTTGCATGCTGTTAGGGCGTGAAATTAGAATGTGGTTAGGCAGGAATCATCCACAAAGAACCCAACAACCCTTCTAATGGCTACAAGCACCTTTTTTTTTGTCTCCTCCTGGCTGCTGGCTGGGACTTGTAGTGCAGCTACCGGCATCTTGGCTGCATGCTGTGCACAGCGACTGGTGGTAGAAGGGACAGCACATGGTCCCACACCAGACCCCAATGAAATTGCCAAAGTCCTCTCA
>ONZH01020343.1:0-46045 GCA_900303285.1 Rhinella marina
GTACTTCTGTGGTGTGGAGATTTTTTAATGTTTGTGCGGATGACAAACTGAGCGCGGTTTGCACACTCTGCCACTCAAAACTGAGTAGGGGCTCTGAGAAGAGCAATCTGACCACCTCAGGCATGCGGCGTCACTTGGAAGTCAAGCACTGGGCTGAGTGGGAGAGAGCAAACGCAATACAACCTGCGGCCCGGTCTTGCTGCCACTGCCTCTTCCCCTTTGTTGTGTGCTGGCCACTGCGGTCCAGACCTCCAGCCAGGACACCTCCACACTGCCTCTGCCTCGGCTACTTTGGGGCCTTCTCCCTTCAGCCCCTTCCCCCCTTCGCCTGCACCTTCACACTCCTCGTCCCAACAACTGTCCATCTCGCAGGCGTTCGACCGCAGGCGGAAAGTACGCCTCGAGTCACCCCCAAGCCCAAGCCTTAAACTGCCACATCTCCAAACTGGCTGGCCCTGGAGATGTTGCCGTTTAGGCTTGTGGAGACGCAGGCCTTCCGCGACCTGATGGCGGCTGCCGCACCTCGCTATTCGTCCCCAGCCGCCACTACTTTTCCCGGAGTGCCGTCCCCTGCCCTGCACCAGCACGTGTCGCGTAACATCAGGCGGGCCCTGAGGTACGCAGTCAGCGGCAAAGGTCCACTTGACCACCGACTCGTGGACAAGCGCTTTGCGGCCAGGGACGATACATCTCTTTGACGGCACACTGGGTGAATGTAGTGGAAGCGGGGACGGGGTCGCAAACAGAGACGGCCTACCTACCACCCCCGCCCAAGATTGCCAGCACGGGTTCTGATAAACCCCCCTCCTCCTCCTCCTCCTCTGCCTTAACATCGCCCTCAGCCGCTAGCTGGAAGCGTTGCAGCACTGGCGCGGGGAGACGTCAGCAGGCGGTGCTTAAGCTCATCAGCTTGGGCGACAGGAAGCACAGCGCCCCAGAGGTGAGGGACGCCATATTGCAGCAGACGGAGATGTGGCTGTCGCCGCTGCAGCTAGGACCAGGCATGGTCCGTGTGCGATACGGCCGTAACCTGGTGGCGGCTCTGGAGCTTGCCGAACTCAATCACGTACCATGCCTGGCCCACGTTTTTTAATCTGGTAGTCCAAAAATTTCTAAAGACTTACCCAACCTGGCAGAGCTACTGGTGAAAGTGGGCGCTTGGCGCTCACTTTCGGAAGTCAACTGTAGCTGCTGCTAGCTTAAAAAAACTCCAGCAACGCCTCCATTTGCCTGAACATCGGCTGTTGTGCGACCTGCCGACTCGCTGGAATTCCACCTATTCCATGTTGGCCAGGGTGTGTGAGCAGCAGAGAGCATTGATGGAGTACCAGATTATGAATCCACGCGTGCCTCCAACTCAGCTCCCTCAGTTTGCCACCACGAGTGGCCATGGATGGCAGACATATGCGATGTACTGCGTATCTTTGAGGAGTCCACCAAGAAGGTCAGCAGCGAGGACGCTATAGTGAGCGTAACCATCCCGCTCCTATGCGTCCTTAAAGAATCACTCATCGCAATAAGGGAGAACGCATTGCACGCAGAGGAGACGGGGGTAGGAGGAGACGCAACGGAGCTACACAGTCAGACCACACTTTTGTCTGCTTCACGGTGGCAGTTGCAGGAGGAGGAGGATGAGGAGGAGGAGGACGACGTGGAGGTGGCTGTGGAAGAGGAGGAGGATGCTGGCGGCGAGGGTAGCAGTCAGGCTGTGTGCGTCCATTGGTTCAGCGCGGATGGGGCGGAGAAGGGGCGGAAGAGGAAGAGGAGGAAATGGCAAGTGATCCTTCTTGGTGGGGGCAGTGAGGTCATGCCTATTCAGAGTCTGGCACACATGGCTGACTTCATGCTGGGCTGCTTTTTCCCGGGACACACGTGTTGTCCGGATAGTGGAGAACAAACTGTACTGGGTCTTCGCAATCCTGGACCCCCCCGGTATAAAGATAACGTCTCCTCTTTTATTCGGTAGAGGAGAGGACGAATCGATTGCTGGAATACCAGAGGGAACTCGTGCAGATCATGATGGAGATTTCCCACCCACCATCGCTGGCGGCAGAGAGGAGAGGGTCTCCCAGAGTCCCTCAACATCGATCAGGCCCACAGCCACCAGGGGAACACTCTCCAAGGTGTGGGACACGTTCATGGCACCCCCTCGTGCAACTTCCATCACTGCGGGGCCCGCTATCAGCAGGAGGGACAAGTATCGGCGGATGTTGCGGAGTACCTGGCAGACCGTACCCCTGTCCTCCCCGATCCCTCGGCGTCCTACACTTACTGGGTCTCCAAGTTGGACACGTGGCTGGAAACTGTCCCTGTACGCCTTGGAGGTGCTTGCCTGCCCTGCCGCCCAGCCTGCTATCAGAAAGGGTGTTCAGCGCTGCCGGGGGCATTATAACCGATAAGCGCAGCCGCCTGTCACCGACAGTGCCGACAGGCTGACGCTAATCAAAATGAACAGCAAGTGGATTGACCCGGACTTTGCTTCTCCAACAGTGGAAAGCAGCCAAAAGTGAAGTGCCATCTGTATGAAGTGCCATTTCCTCCTCCACCTCCTCCTCCTCCTCCTTAACCGCCGTAGAATTGCTCCGTAAATAAAAAAAATTATATATTTATGGCTCACCTCTTGGGCCTCCACAAAAATTTTTTAAGAGGTCTCACCTCTTGGGCCGCCACAATAATTTTTAAGAGGTCTCACCTCTTGGGCCTCCACATAATTTTTAAGAGGTCTCACCTCTTGGGCCTCCACATAATTTTAAGAGGTCTCACCTCTTGGGCCTCCACATAATTTTTAAGAGGTCTCACCTCTTGGGCCTCCACAAAACATAATTTTTTAAGAGGTCTCACCTCTTGGGCCTCCACAAATAATTTTTAAGAGGTCTCACCTCTTGGGCCTCCACATAATTTTTAAGAGGTCTCACCTCTTGGGCCTCCACATAATTTTAAAGAGGTTCACCTCTTGGGCCTCCACATAATTTTTAAGAGGTCTCACCTCTTGGGCCTCCACATAATTTTTAAGAGGTCTCACCTCTTGGGCCTCCACATAATTTTTTAAGAGGTCTCACCTCTTGGGCCTCCACATAATTTTAAGAGGTCTCACCTCTTGGGCCTCCACATAATTTTTAAGAGGTCTCACCTCTTGGGCCTCCACATAATTTTTAAGAGGTCTCACTCTTGGGCCTCCAACAATTTTTAAGAGGTCTCACCTCTTGGGCCTAAAACATTTTTTAAGAGGCTCACCTCTTGGCCTCCACTTAATTTTTTCGAGGGCTCACCTCTTGGGCCTCACATAATTTTTTCGAGGGCTCACCTCTTGGGCCTCCATATAATTTTTTCGAGGGCTCACCTCAAGCTAACTTTTGCGCACTCATTAAAATATTTTCACAACAAGGACCTAAGAGCCCTCGATGGGAGAGCTTTGTGTGGGGGCCTGTTATAGGGAAGAGATGCGGCCCTGCGGGCTCTAGCCTGCCTTCTCCATGAGCCTCTGGCCCAGCCCACGGCCTCTTCCTGCCTTTTGCGGTCCTACGCATCCCTCAACATCCCCACTGCTTTACCTGCTAGACATGACACTGGGCCAGGTCGGGTCACTGACATCTCAAGCGCCAACAATTTGGGCATTTTAAGGCTTCTGCATGTGTTTGAGTTGTTTTTACATTTAAAGAAGACATGTCTGACCACATCTCACACACACACACACAATGACAATTAGGGGTGGGGTCTATTGCTTTCCCCTTTGCCTATGCCATCTGTGGTTGTCATAGGCAACGTGATTTTAAGGGGTGCAGAATTTTATCTTCTTTTTTGTCTAGTTTGGCTTGGGGTCCATGGCAATGTAGAGGAAAGAAGGTTTCCTTGTATGGTCTCACTTTACAGAGAGGTTAGATTGTCTTTGGAGTGTATTGTTGAGAGGCTGTGATAGTGGCGTAATAGTGCGACTTGGGCGCGTTATATGCACCCAGACATGCTTCCCCTGCTGTCCTAGTTGCATTCCAGCAGTGTTGGCATCCTTTTCTGAGGTTTCAGGGTGGACTTGGTGACCTCCAAGTGGTCGAACTGAGATTTCCAAGTGGCGAGCATTTTTTTCCCATAGACTTTAATGGGATTCGATATTCGGTCGAATAGTCGAATTTCGCGGTCTATTCGAATCGAATTTCGAACTTTCGAATATTTCACTACTCGCTCATCTCTACTCATAAACACTCATTTACGGCTAAGTTCGCATCACCATTTCGTTTTCCATTCTTCTGATCCATCTGCAGAACAGAAAAACAAACAAACAAAAGGATTCTCTATTTTGAGGATCCGTTATGCTCAAAATCCAGTTATTTTAGACTTTTTCTCCCTTCTAAAATAATGGCTTTCAGACGGAAACAGCTAAAACGGATGCAAAATGAGCATAACGGATGCTCAAAATAAAGGTTTTCTTGCCCATTAGTCTTGGCAAATGTAACTTCTGAAACATCATTCTTGTGTTCTAGTTTACTGCTTAACTTGAGTCTAATGCAATGACTAAATGGCAAATCTTGTCTCATTTTGCTATCTGCATTATTTTTAGCTTTGGTTAGCATTTTTGTCTGAATATCCCAGTGCTAATACTGTAGCTGTTGACTAATGCATTCATATTCCAGAACATAAAAGTGCATCTAAATAAATTAGAATATCATCAAAAAGTTGTTTTTTTTTTCAGTAATTCGGTTCAAAAAGTGAAACACATATATTATATAGAGTCATTACAAACAAAGTGAACTTTTTCAAGTGGTTGTTTATGTTAATGTTGATGAGTATGGCTTACAGCCAAGGAAAACCCAAAATTCATTATCTCAGAAAATTAGAATAATTAACCCAAAACACCTGCAAAGGCTTCCTAAACCTTTAAAAAGTTCCCTTAGTCTGTTTCAGTAGGCGACACAATCATGCGGAAGACTGCTGACTTGACAGATGTCCAGAAGGCTGTCATTGACTGTCACGCTCTGCGTAACTACGTGACAAGGCATCTGCCTTCACATTCTTAACCCCAGGATGATATGTGACAATGAAATTGAATCTGGTGAAGAACAAAGACCATCTGGCCTGCCTGGATTAAGTTGTTTAGCTGACTCCAGGTAAGCCAGATTTTTGTGATCAGTGAATACAGTGATTGAGTGAATTGCCCCTTCCAACCAATGACGCCATTCCTCAAAAGCCAACTTAATGGCCATTAGCTCTCTGTTACCCACATCATAATTTCTCTCCGCAGCAGAGTTTTTTTTAGAAAAAAAAGCACATGGGCGTCATTTACCAGGTGACAGGCCCTGTGATGGAACTCAGAGCAATAGATCTCAACTGAGGTCTTACCCTGACGAAGGTGACGTATCTGGGTTTCGGCCAGGGAGATACAATCCGGGTCATCATAGATAATCCCTAAAGCCTTGAAAAATTCATCTACCGACCAGAGAGTCTGCGATCCGGTCGGCAGAGAAAAGGCCCAGGACTGCGCATCTCCTTTAAGCAGAGAGATGACCACGCCAACCTTCTGCTCCTCATTACCAGAACAATGTGGACGCAGTCTGAAATACAATTTGCACGCCTCCCTGAATAGAATAAAATTATCACGTTCCCTAGAAAATCTATCCAGGAGGGCGACCTTAGGCTCCAAACAGGCCTGACACCCAGCACCCCCAGAACCACCAGCCTATGGTCTCTGAATCTGGTTGCGGATGTCAGCCACCTCCAAGCTGAGTCCCTGCAGCCGTTCAGCAAGCGCAGCAATAGTATCCATGTCAGCACAAAAATGACATTAATTTTTGTTCGGTGGTTTATAATGTCACGCTCTGGTGTGGAGGGTATAGCCACACCAAGCGTAAGAGGGAAGGAAAAAGGACCAAATAAGGGAAACGGTCACCTTCTACAGGTAACCCTGAAACTAGGCCCTGGCTGACTACCAGTATGAACAGGCCTTAGTGGTAGGAGAGTTCGTACACAGGAACCTAATAACAAACTAACCCTAAAGAACCCTGCAGCTAGTGACAGAGTCAACCCGTTCCTCCAAGAGGACAGATGAACAGGAGACTCCAGACGGCAAAACCACAACAGGGAAAAGTAGGATAAACACAATAGGGAAAATGACACTTATCTTAATGCAGATATTGCAGCAACCGGATCTCAGACGAGATCCAAACTACACACAACAATGTCAGCAGAAATTATAAACCGCAAGGAATACTGGGAGAGGAAGAGATAAATAGGGGAAAGATAATCACCACACCCACAACAGCTGAGGGGAAGGGGTGGTGTGGTAAACAGCAACCAAACCAAGAGGAAAACATGTCAAATTATGTCACTTTTGAAAGCCTAGACGAACGCCTGCAACCTGATGCCGGAACGTTCGTGACATTGACACACTCCACAAGGAGGGTAAGCCACAAAAGTTCATTGCTAAAGAAGCTGGCTGTTCACAGAGTGCTGTATCAAAGCATATTAATGGAAAGTTGAGTGGAAGGAAAAAGGGTGGTAGAAAAAGGTGCACAAGCAACAGGGAGAACTGCAGCCTTGATAGGATTATTAAGAAAAGGTTTTTCCTAAATTGGGGGAAGATTCACAAGGAATGGACTGCTGCTGGAGTCAGTGCTTCAAGAGCCACCACACACAGACGTATCCAGGACATGGGCTACAAGAGTCGCATTCCATGTGTCAAGCCACTCATGACCAATAGACAACGCCAGAAGCGTCTTACAGGGGGCCAAGGAGAAAAAGGACCGGACGGTTGCTCAGTGGTTGTGTTGTTCTCAGATGAAAGTAAATTTTGCATTTCATTTGGAAATCAAAGTCCCAGAGTCTGGAAGAATAGTGGAGAGGCACTCAATCCAAGCTGCTTGAGGTCTAGTGTCAAGTTTCCACAATCAGTGAATGTTTGGGGAGCCATGTCATCTGCTGGTTTAGGTCCACTGTGTTTTATCAAGACCAAAGTCAGTGCAGCCGTCTACCAGCAAATTTTAGAGCACTTCATGCTTCCCTCTGCCAACAAGCTTTTTGGAGATCGAATTTTTTTTTCAGCAGGACTTGGCACCTGTCCACACTGCCAAAAGTACCAATACCTGGTTTAATAACCACAGTATCACTGTGCTTGATTGGCCAGCAAACTCTCCTGACCTTAACCCCATACAGAATTTATTGTCAAGAGGAAGATGAGAGACACCAGACACAACAATGCAGACGAGCTAAAGGCTGCTATCAAAGCAACCTGGGCTTCCATAACACCTCTGCAGTGCCACAGGCTGATCGCCTCCATGCCACGCCGCATTGATTCAGTCATTAATGCAAAAGGAGCCCCAACCAAGTATTGAGTGCATTTACTGGACATACTTTTCATTTGGCCAACATTTCTGGGTTTAAAAAAAAAAATTACAGTTGGTCTAATATAGTATTCTAATTTTCTGTGATAATGATTTTTGGGTTTTCCTTGGCTGTAAGCCATAATCATCAACATTAATATAAATAAACACTTGAAAAAGTTCACTCTGTAATAACTCTATATAAAATACAGTATATATATATATATATATATATATATATATATATATATATATTTATACACACACTTTCTTTTTACAGAGGCAGATTTACCAATCCTATTGATGACGCTTAGACAGGCATTCTAGAGCAATACCAGATTATTCACATGGGCTCAAGGCTAGATGATAGATCTGATGCAAGGATAGAAACTTTTCTCTGACGCTATACCAACTATTGGTTGTCTTACCATGGGACAGAATTTAACAATTTAACAAATTAAATAGAATTTAATTTGCATCTATACCCCTAAAAGCAACCGGGCTACAGGGATTACTAAGGATAGAAGTGGTAACTCCTTGCTGTTAGTTAATGGCCATGTGGTTTTCAGCAAACTCCACTGCCATTAAAAAGCAGTAAACAGTGGCTGGGTTTGGAGTGGCCCCAACGCTACACTGGGTCGTCCAGACACTGTTGAGGTGTCACCATATGTTGCTGCTCTCTGGAAGGATTGGCAAGGCATTGTGCAATACAGGCAAGTCACAGAGCTCACTTCTTCAGTCTCTCCTGGGCAGAAGAAGGTGTCATATTGAGGAAAGGCCTGAACTAGCTGTCCCTCTCTCTCACAGAAGGATGGTACCCTAGCCAATGGCTGGTGGCCCAGGGTTTTTTGTTCCGTCATCCAGCTGGAGCCTTGTTCAATGGGCTGCTAACTCTGAGTCTGTGGCTCAGCATCCCCATCTCAGCATCTTCTTCTGGTCACTCATGCAGTCTGGCAGAGTCTCTCCTACTAAGCACTGGTTCCTATCTGCATACCACTAGGGGCTCTGATGGCTCTCCTTATAAACAGTTTGTAACTGAACTAGAACCTTCTAGTGGAAGAAGTGGAGTGGAGAGGCACAGCCTAAACTGAAACATTGTTAGAATTTCTATCACAGACTTGTATAGAGCTTCAATGCAAGTCTATGGGATTAATAGCAGTTTTTCTAGGCATAAACAAGTCTTCAGACATAAACAACAGAGCTAAACCAGACAGTCAGATTTAGAAAACATTATGATCGCATTATGTGAACCCATTTGCCACTACAAGACTACCAGATTCAAATTTGTCCCTATACTAAAATTAGACAGTATCTATACACCATGGTATTTAACTTCTTCTTAGGTATATGCCTACAAAATGTACTCAATGAAGACAAAATATATCGAGTCTGCAAATAGGATAAAATTAGTTCTCTCTTTTTCTCACTTGGTATGGGTAATTGAGGTTCAGAAATGGAAGAAAGGATCTCTTTATTCCCGTGAGAACAAGGCTTTGTGTGTTATGCCTGCTACTTATACTATAAAGAAATGCACATATATTGTAATAAACTCACCTGTCCGGGTACCAGCAGGATGATCCTCAACCTTGGCATGGCCACGGCAGGAGAGACACGCCTCCTGGTGACGCGACTGCATCCTTAGGCCCCATTCACACGTCCGTATTTTTTATCCGCATCCTCTCCGCATCTGTTTCCGCATTTGCCGACAATTATGCGGATAGGATGCGGATCCATTCATTTCAATGGTTCCCGAAAAAATGCGGACATCACTCTGTGTGTTGTCCGCATCCGTGTTTCCGTTCCGCTTGTCCGCAATAAAAAAACAGCATGTCCTACTTTCCTCACGAAATTGCGGTCCGTAGCCCAATACAAGTCTATGGGACGTCCGTAAATGCGGAAGACATGTGGAAGGCATCCGAATGTCATCCGCATGTCATCCGCGTTTACGGAATCCGTTCCTGGAGGAAAAAAAAAAAAGGTTCAGCCCACAGAGAACCATGTGCTATGGCCAGGCTGGTCAGTGACAGCAGGGTACCCCAAAGAGAACCCCTGGGAACGGTCCCTGCCTTGTAGATCACTGTATACACAGCGCTCACCGAGCGCTGTGTATACAGAGCAGGAAGCGCTATTGCGCTTCCTGTTCCGGCCCGGCGGTCACGTGATCGCCGGGAGCGTGCAGGAGCTGCCGGGTCTCTCATAGACCCGATCGGCCCTGCACTGAGGCTGTACAGCATAGTATTATGCTGTACAGCCTCTCTGGGAATGTATTTCCCCTGTAACTGGGGCTACTATGTCAGCCCCAGTTACAGGAGAAATCAAGTGTAAAAAAAATAAATAAATAAGTGAAGTTAAATGTCCCCCTGAGGTCTTGTATGACCTTATGGGGGACACAAAGTGTAAAGTAAAAAATAAAAAAATAATAAAAAAATAGAGTATTATATAAAAAAAAAAATCACATATAAAAAAAATAATTATTTCCCCAAATATGTCATTAAAAAATGTTACAAATAAAAATAAATAAATAAAATAGACATATTTGGTATCACCGCGTCCGAAACGACCGGCTCTATAAAAATATCACATGATCTACCCTATCAAGTGAACTGCGTAAAAAAAACTAATAAAAATTATGCCAAAACAGCTTTTTTTTGTCGCCTCACCTACCAAAAAACATAATATCAAACAATCAAAAAGTCGTATGCACCCCAAAATGATATCAATAAAAACGTCACCTCATCCCGCAAAAAATGAGCCCCCACACAAGATCATAGCCAGAAAAATGAAAAAAAAATGGCTCTTAAAAAATTGCAACACAAAAACATGATTTTTTTCTAAAAATGCTCTTATTGTGTAAAACGCAAAAAAAAGAAATAAAAAATAGACATATTTGGTATTGTTGCGTCCGTAACAACTGGCTCTACATAAATATCACATGATCTACCCCATCAAGTGAACGGTGTAAAAATAATATAGAAAAATGCCCCTAAACTGCTTTTTTTTTTTTTAGTTAACCTCCCAAAAATTTGATTAAAAAGTGATCAGAAAGCCGGATGTACCCCAAAATGGTGCCAATAAAAAGCACAGCTTGTCCCACAAAAAATAAGACCTCACGCAGCTCAGTCCACAAAAAAATTAAAAAGTTATTGCTCCTAAAAACCATGACAAAAAATTCCATGTTAGAAAATGCAGATGCTGCTTCTCCCCTTCTGAGCCCTGGCGAATCCCCAAATAACAGTTTACGACCACATGTGGGGTGTTTCTGCAAACTGCAGAATCGGGGTAATAAATATTGAGTTTTGTTTTGTTGTTAACCCTTGATGTGTTACAGGAAAAAAATGATTAAAATGGTAAATCTGCAAAAAAAGTGAAATTTTGAAAGTTTTGCTTTAATTCCTGTGGATTAACAACATTTCTAAAACCAGTTTTGAATAGTTTGAGGGGTGTAGTTTCTAAAATGGGGTAATTTATGGGTGTTTTTTATTATTTAAGCCTCACAAACTGACTTCAGAACTGAACTGGTCCTTAAAAAAGTTGATTTTGCAAATTTGCAAAAATTGTGTCTAAAATTCTAAACCTTCTACTGTCCTAAAAAAAATAAAATGACACTACCAAAATGATGCCAACATAAAGTAGACATATGGGGAATGTAAATTAAAAATAGGATTTTATGGGGTATCACTATCTGTCTTAAAAGCAGAGAGATTCAAATTTAGAAAACAGTGTATTTTTTCAAATTTTCGTTAACTTTTGGATTTTTTTATAAATAAAATTAAAACTTATCGACTTAAATTTACCATTAACTTGAAGTACAATGTCTCACGAGAAAACAATCTCAGAATCGCTTGGATAAGTAAAAGCGTTCCAAAGTTATTACCACATGAAGTCACATGCCTGGTCAGGAAGGGGGTAAATGGCCTGGATGGGAAGTGGTTAAGCAACAGGCAAGAGAAGATTTATCTCAAAAAAGGCAGCAAGTTGGGATGTGGAGAAGCTGATCATTTTGATCCAGGAAAGGCCCAACCTTTGGGACACCCGGTCAGATTCCTATCATGATCGGGAAAAAAAGAAGGACCAGTCTTGGGAAGAGATTGGCAAGGAGCTGGCCGGGAATCTTTGGGAGAAAGGAGACTCAAAGAAGAGGCAGAGCATTAGTGAGTATTAATTTTTCTCACTTTGGTGTATATTTCTGACTGGATTATTTAAGTATGCTATATAGTAGTGCATGTTTTCCTGTGTCTTTCCAGCTGGTATGAAACTACTACTCACATCATGCCATGCAGAAGGGAGTAGTAGTTTGGCAACAGCAGGAGAGTTTGATATTGTATTGCAATGGCTCCTGCCTTTTTAGGAATCAATTATTCTTACATAATGGCCTTTTTTGTTAGTTGGTGCATGTAATATATGTGTTTGGCTAAATTATGCCTTTCAATCCAGCTTGGTATAGCAGCATATGTATATAAGCATACATATGCTGCTGTTCATCGGTACATTGTGATGCTTCATTTAGCTGATAACATTTCTTAGATGCCATGGCTGCCAATGTTATCTATAGCAAAAATAAATAATTGCCAGGCAGCTGTTCCTCAGTGTTTGTAGGCTTCACTTTTCAAACTCAATATGTTCTGCTGCCTGTGGCTGAATGTATTCAGGCCTAGTCTATTTTGTCATACATGCAGCTCTGAAATGTCCTTTGGAAAGTGTTGCTTAGCAACGCTGAGGTTCTGCTGCCTGTGGCTGAATGTATTCAGGCCTAGTCTATTTTGTCATATATGCAGCTCTGAAATGTCCTTTGGAAAGTGTTGTCTTGATAATTTGTTGTCTGTTAATGTTTTTTTTTTGTTTGTTTTTTTGTTTTCATAGTCAAAAAAATAAAGAATCGCTGGCACTCATGTCGGGATCTGTTCCGGCGTGAGCTGAACATGAAAAAGAAAAGTGGTGACGGGTCCCTTTCAAAAAAAACGTATTTGTACACTGAGAATCTTCAGTTTCTTCGGCCCATCATGGAATTAAGGCCATAAGTTTTTTTTATTTATAATAAAAATACATCTATTAGAGTTTTATACATTATTATTGATGTTTAGTTCCTAATACAGTATAAATATCCGTATATATATAGTGTTTGAAGCTATCCATCCTAGTTTGGTGCTTAGGCACCCCAGTGTGTGCATTTCATGCACGTGCAGTGTACTTTAACCTTTGTAACACCTTGCATGGGCAATGACATTGTGTCCAATGTATGTGTTTAGTCAACCTAGTCAGTAGAAAGTGTTCCCCGATTGTCATCTGGTGTTTGTCACCCTTTCCAATGTGAGCCTTGTCTCCCTTTTTGAGGTAGAAGAATGTTGTGTTTAGTTTGCTCAGGTTAGAGGCACATATCCATTATAAAATCCTGGCCCAGTTATAGCCCACATACACATTGTGCCCTAACTATAGTTATTTGGGGCTCTAGAAATGTGTTATTTGTCATATTTATGGTATATTTGTTTTTTATTAATTTGTGCGTCTTTTTGCAGTACTGTCGACAATCTGGATGAGGAGGGAGGGGACTCTGACTTCCAACCACGATCCTCCCAAGAGGCCCATCTTGATCCTCCTTCTGAAGGAGCTTCTGAAAATGTTGAAGCGGAAGCTGTGGACCGGTCCCACGAGGAGTTTACGGAGTCAGCGATGGAAGAGACTCCCATACTCTCACAACCTCGTGAGACAGCCCCCAGACAGCAGCCATCCCGCCGCCTACGCCGTTCATCAGGTCGACGTAGGGGGGCCCATCAACACGATTCTGGCTTCGATGCTCGAGCCCTGATTGATGCCAGGGTCATCAAGTATCTAAGCCAGAATCGTGCTGAGTCAAAAAAAAGAGGATAGGCTTTTAAAAAGTCTGGGCCCCTTTCTGGAACGTGTACCTGTTGAACGGCAGGAACGGTTCATGTCGGCCATGACGAATGTCCAGTTCGCCTTCTCCTCACAGCCCGACCCACAAGAAGTTGAGCACTTTTTGGAGAGGTACAGGGACAATAATGTTTCTGCACGACCCGGCAGCCACACAACTGTTGCGCCACCTCCTCAGGGGCAATATTATCAGCCCTCTGCCCCCATTTTTCCCATGGCCCAGGCTTATGAGCCAAGGAGGCATCCCTCGGCCTCCAGTTCTGCGGGTTTCAACCCAGGGTCATTCACCCGTGATCTTTTGGACCTCTAATTTTTGAGTTTTCTTTTTCTGTGAAGAATATTTATGTTATATTTTTCTGTGAAAATAAACAGTTTATTTTGTTTTACCTATGGTCTTGCATTTTATGTTAAAGAATGAGTTTCACATATTGCTTAGGTAAACTGTATCATTATTTTTAAGTTTGGATGATTGGTTCCGGGGACATCACCTTACTTGTTCAGATACATATGGTCCTTGTGGTCATCATATGTCGCTGAGCAACAGTGATATAGGGCAACAGATTGAAAAAAGTCATACATTGCAATATTGCAGGGCACATCTGGCCAAACAGAGGTCTATAGAGCGACCTGTGTGTTAAATAATTCTTTTGGATTACTAGTCTTGTGGTTTGCCAGATGACAAATGCATAGGAATCATAATCTAGGGTGGTAGGCATTTATGTGCACAGGATTTATGTTCTTTCAGAAGTTATGTGCTGCTCAAAGCCTGGATATCTCAGAGGGCATCATGTCAAATTCAAGGGTATGTGACATATGGGTTTGATGTGACTTTGCTAAATCAAATTGGAATAGGGCCATATCTTAGGTCTGTAGGTGCCAAACTGTCCAAACATGTTGCCAAAAAACAACATTTTTTGCCTTAGAAAGAGTTATGAGTGTTTGGGAATGTGATGTTCCATAAGTACAAAGGTGTGTTATCTGACATCTGTGGAAACAATATGGTTATATGGCCAATTTTTAAACACTTTACAATCTGTCCAGCGTACATACATCCTGGGCTTATTAGTTCATGGCTAGATATAATTAAATAACATTAGGACTCAATAATCATTTGCAGGGGCGTAGCTAAAGGCTCATGGGCCCTGGTGCAAGAGTTCAGCTTGGGCCCCCCTTCCCTTAGTGCTCTGTGTGTCTTCTTATGCGTCACAAGGGTCTTTGGGCCTCCTCAGGCTCCTGGGCCCGGTAGCGACTGCTACCTCTGCACCCCCTATAGCTACGCCCCTGATCATTTGTACAGTTGAAATAAATCGTCCGAGCACCAATGTTGGATTTTAACACAAGTGAATTGTAACACGAGGACACACATGACACCAAAATAAAAAAAAAAATAATTTTATTTGCAGTGTTAGAAAAAATATACTTACCTTTTGTTCCAAGTTTACTTTTCACATTACTGATGTGGTTAAGAACTTCATGTGAAAAATATTACACCACTCCACCCCAAAAAATAAAGACATTTAGTGGGTTAGATCTTGGCTGCAAAGATTAGGATACACAGCACAGTTTTTGACCATTAAATTCCAATGAGGTACTAGAAGGTATTAAAACCAAATTCTCCATTAAAAAAACACTATCAATATAGACAAAAAACATTGATAGTGGAATTTGGACATACCTAAGCCCGCAAGCCCACGTCAAGGGTCTTCATTCTCTTGCGAGTCCCTAACTAAATTAACAACAGGGGATCTAACTAACTTAAAAAAAACTAGTTAAAAACTAACTAAAAATAATAAACAAATTTGAAAATTTAGTAACCAGAACAAAGCTGAAATCAACGACTAGCACGGATGAATTTACAGTAACTACAAAACAAACAACAAAAAACAACTTACCTCAACGTGACAAGAAAACGTTCCTCTGCAGATATACTACGCCTCATGATGGTGTCCATGAAGGTCAGGTCCGGATGGAGAGAGACCAGAAGATGATCAAAAGCCTCCATGGACATGCGGCAGTAACTCCGAAACTTCAGGGGGTCCTGTCGCAGATCATTGTACAGTTTATAAAATTGTCCCTTCCAATGACGCAGGGCGACAATCGGATGTATCCACAGTCGCCTTCTCCTCTCTGGTTCTTCGTCCAGCATCGCTGCTTGCTGTTCAAATCGCCTTGAAAGGAGCCAACAGAAGAGAACTACATCCGTTGGACATGATGTAAATCGCTCAGAAAATGAAGGAAAAATATGCCCCAAAAAAGCACAGATTTCACCACACAATCCAAAGGACACGATCAACCCAAAAAAATGGCACCTGGATGCCCACATGACCCTCTGATATCCTCCCACCAATAAATTAGGCAAATTTTATTCCTCCTTCCCTTTTTGCGTATCCGCAAAAAACGGATGCCACACGGATACAGCCGTTCAGTTTTTTTGCGGAAAAGACGGAGTTTTTGACGGAACAACGGATCCGCAAAAAACTGACCGTTTTCCAGGATGTTAAAAATACGGACGTGTGAATGGGGCCTTAGTAACAGGATGCATTGCTCTGTTTCTCCCCTCAACAGGCATGTGCTGGGGAGATTAGCAGTGGGCTGATTAGCTCAGCTTCTCTAATACTGTGTACTAGTGTTTCTGACTAATGGAGTGTCAAGTTAATGGACTCAGCGCTCTATTTAAATCCCTTCCTGGCCATACACCATTTCCAGTGATAGTCTTGTTTGGCTAACTAGCTAGGTTCCTTGTTCCCTATTCCTACATTTGCGTAGTGATTCCTCTGTGCTTCTGACCTTGGCTTGTTTACTGATCACCCTCTGTCTCTCGTTTGGTAGTGCGTAGCCCATCAGATTCTGACAAATCTCCGTACGACTCTGCTTTGGTGTTTGTCAGTCTCTGCACCATTGTCCATTTGCGGTTCTGCCAAGTAGGGCTTATACTGCAAGTAGGTAGGGAAAGCGGGCTGGCTTCTAGATTAGGGCTCACTATTCTTGTCTGTCTCTACCTACAGGCTTTATATATATACTAGCAGAAGGACCCGGCTTTGCACGGGTATATTTCATTTAATGTTTTTGTGTGTCGTTAAAAGATATCGACAGTATCGGCAATAATAGTGACCTCTACAGAACCCCGCCCCCTTAACAGTGAACTTCACATCCCCCCATGATAGTGACCTCTACAGTACCCTGCCCCTTAACAGTGAACGCCACAGCCCCCTACCCCTTAACACTGACCCCCCCACAGTGCCCCGCCTCCTTAAAATAGGACCTCCATAGCAGCGTCCCCTTAACTTTGACCTTCACAGCAGCCTGCCCCTTTAACAGTGAGTTTCACAGCACCCCACTCCCTTGACAGTGACCTCCTCAGGTGCCCGTGAAATAGACTAATTTTAGACTAAGACCGTTCAGTAGTAATAAAAGATGTTTTCTTCCACTGCTACCCATTGCGTGTCATCATAAATTACCATGGCATCGACCTGTAATTCAGGCCACCCTCAAAAGAAGGACTTAAAACCCCCGCCCCAGGTCTTGCTAAGTCACGCCCCCAACTCGGTCAGGCCATGGCCCCTCCCACTCCGCAGCCAATGGGGATTGAAAAATTGAAGGTATAAATCAACTTCTGTCAGCTGCAGGGGTGAAAGGGAGGATGACTTTCTCTCTGCAATGACACACACAAATGGCCGGAGGGATGTCTATCTCTGAGTGGACATTTCTGAACGTCCATTCAGTGATGGCAGCTGCACACTAATCGTGCTGTGCAAGGGGCCCGCTGTCAGTGACAGCAGGGTACCCCAGAGAGAAGGGAGGGACCATTATTGGGTGTCCCTGCCTTTTAGATCGCTGTATACACAGCGCTCAATGAGCACTGTGTATACAGATCAGGAAGCAGTGTGCTGCTTCCTGTCCTGGCCTGGTGGTCATGTGACCGCCGGGGCCAGGGGAGTGCAGGAGCTGTCTGGTCTTCCATAGACCACAATCAGCCCTGCAGTAAGGCTGTACAGCACTGTATTATGCTGTACAGCCTCTCTGGGGGTGTATTTCCCCTGTAACTGGGGCTACTATGTCAGCCCCAGTTACAGGAGAAATGAATAGTGAAAAAAAACGAGTGAAGTTAAATGTCCCCCAGAGTGTAAAATATATATATAAAAAAAGTTTTATTTTAAAAAAAAAATCACATGATCTACCCCATCAGGTGAATGCCATAAAAAAAAAAAATTACACCAAAACAGATTTTTTAGTTACCTCACCTCCTAAAAAACATAATATCAATCAAAAATCGTATGTTCCCCAAAATGGTAGCAATAAAAACATCACCTGAACCTGCAAAAAATGAGCACCCACAAAAGACCAAAGCCAGAAAAATAAAAAAATATGGCTTTAAGAAAATTGTGTAAAACATAAAACAAAAAATAGACATATTTGGTATAGTTGCGTCCATAACAACTGGCTCTACAAACATATCACATGATCTACCCCATCAAGTGAACCGCTTAATAAAAACAAATAAAAATTATGCCAAAACAGCTTTTTTTCAGTCACCTCACCTCCCAAAAAACATAATATCAATCAAAAAGTCGTATGTACTCCAAAACGGTAGCAATAAAACGTCACCTCATCCTGCAAAAAATGAGCCCTCATACAAGACCATAGCCAGAAAAATAAAAAAATTATGGCTCTAAGAAAATGGCAACACAAAAACATGATTTTTTTTTCTAAAAATGTTCTTATTGTGTAAAACGTAAAAGAAAAACACAAAACTAGACATATTTGGTATTGTTGCGTCTGAAACAACCGGATCTATAAAAATATCACATGATCTACCCCATCAAGTGAACGGTGTAAACCAAAAAATGAGATAAAAAGTGACCAGAAAGCCAAATGTACCCCAAAATGGTGCCAATAAAAAGCACAGCTTTTCCCGCAAAAAATAAGCCCTCACACAGCTCAGTCAACAAAAAATAAAAGTTATTGCTCTTAAAAAGTCTTGGCGTATTCCCAAATAACAGTTTACGACTAGAGATGAGCGAACGTGCTCGAAACGAGCACTGTACCGCTCGGCTCCCCTGCGCCCATGCGAGCGCAGGGGAGCCGAGCGGTACAGTGCTCATTTCGAGCAAGTTCGCTCATCTCTATTTACGACCACAACTGGGGTGCTACTGTATTCAGGAGAAAATGGGTACCAAATTGTGGGGGGATATTCTCCTGTTATCTTTTGTGAAAAAGAAAGTTTGGGCCTAATGCACCATTTTTCAAAAAAATGTAATTTTTCATTTTCACAGCCAAGTATTATAAATTCTATGAAACGCCTGTAGGGTCAAGTGCTCGCTACACCCCTTAAAAATTCCCTCGGTGGTGTAGTTTACAAAATGTGGTCACTTTTTGGGGGGTTTTCACTGTGGGGGTACCTCAGGGTCTCTTCAAATGCAACATGATGCCTAAAACCATTCCAACAAAATCTGCCCTCCAAAAATCATACGGCGCTCCTTGACTTCTGTGCCCTGCAGTGTACCCATACAGTGGTATACAACCACATATGGGGGTGTTTTTGCAAACTGCAGAATCAGGGTAATAAATATTGAGGTTTGCTTTGTTGTTAACCCTTGATGTGTTACAGGAAAACTTTTATTCAAATGGAAAATCTGCAAAAAAAAGGGAAATATTGAAATTTTACATCTATTTTGCTTTAATTCCTATGGAATACTTAAAGGGTTAACAACATTTCTAAAACCAGTTTTGAATCGTTTGAGGGGTGTAGTTTCTAAAATGGGGTTATTTTTGGGTGGTTTTTATTATGTGAGCTCCTCAAAGTGACTTTAGAAAATTTCAAAACTTGCTTCTTCTACGTCCTAAAAAAATAAAATTACACTACCAAAATGATGCCAACATAAAGTAGACATATGGGGAATGTTTATTTATATGTATTAGTATTTTTTGAGGCATCACTGTCTTAAAAGCAGAGAGATTCACATTTAGAAAACAGTGAATTTTTTAAAATTTTCGTTAACTTTTGGATGTTTTTTTATAAATAAAGGTAAAGCATATTGACTGAAATTTACCATTAACATGAAGTACAATGTGTCACGAGAAACAGTCTCTGAATGGCTTGGATAAGTAAAAATGTTCCAAAGTTATGACCACATCAAGTGACACATGTCACATTTGCAAAATTAGGCCTGGTCAGGAAGGGGGTAAATGGCCCGGTCTGGAAGTGGTTAAGCAGAAGTTATGTAGGCAGAATATTGTCTGCAGAAAACTGTGAGACTTCATACATACCACACATCTGCATTCAATGCTTTATGTGTTAAAGAAATATATTAAAGTATATAATACAGTAAGTAATCCTAACTTTCTCTACATGATAAATGCCATGGTTTCACATGTAATTTTTTAGCTGTGTTGTTCTGCACTTCTGTTTTTGTTGTGGCATTTTTTGCAGCTTTTTTGCAGTAAAGACACCAGTTCCAGATGTTATGTGATAGTAAAACATAAAGATGCAACAGCACTCTGCGAACACAGACAATAAATTGAGTACATATAATATTGCCATACTCACCATCTACACGATGCTAGCGCTACATTGTAAATGTGAGATTCTTGGCAGATAATTTTGTACAGAAAATTATCTGTGCCCGTCTGCCATACATCAAGGCGATCTCTTTAAGACGGGAACCTAAAAACTCCAAACGCTCAAGGAATGCAGGTTCCATATAATGCATTATATGGAACCTGCATTCCTTGAGCGTTTGGAGTTTTTAGGTTCCCGTCTTAAAGAGATCGCCTTGATGTATGGCAGACGGGCACAGATAATTTTCTGTACAAAATTATCTGCCAAGAATCTCACATTTACAATGTAGCGCTAGCATCGTGTAGATGGTGAGTATGGCAATATTATATGTACTCAATTTATTGTCTGTGTTCGCAGAGTGCTGTTGCATCTTTATGTTTTACTATTCTATTTTGAAGCCACACCTATGTGACGTGCACCTGCACATTTGGATGTGCTGACTGACCCCCCGTTTTTCTTGCAGTTTAGGTGGAGGCGTGGCTGACTCCACTACCTTTTCGGTCGTGCACTCCTTACTAACCTGTTTGCCCTACTGGCTAATTAGTGCTAGTATATAGCTTTGTCCTGCTCTCCCCACATGCATTGGAGACCTAACTGGTACCAGGAGAGGTGGAACAGAGTGGACTCAGCATTATATGGAACCTGCATTCCTTGAGCGTTTGGAGTTTTTAGGTTCCCGTCTTAGAGATCGCCTTGATGTATGGCAGACGGGCACAGATAATTTTCTGTACAAAATTATCTGCCAAGAATCTCATATTTACAATGTAGCGCTAGCATCGTGTAGATGGTGAGTATGGCAATATTATATGTACTCAATTTATTGTCTGTGTTCGCAGAGTGCTGTTGCATCTTTATGTTTTACTATTCTATTTTGCAGCCACACCTATGTGACGTGCACCTGCACATTTGGATGTGCTGACTGACCCCCAGTTTTTCTTCCAGATGTTATGTGATGATCTGTGGGAAAACATTGCTTTGCTACTAACATTTTTGTAATTTAATGAATGGTGTGTTTTTTATCTTTCTTGCTTCTTTTCAAAAGCAGAGCATGCTGGAGCTTTTGGCATTTTCAGGAAATTTGACAACACCTTTTCTATAGGTGAAAAAGGCCATGAAGAAAACACTAGTGAATTGATAAGACATACCGTGCAACCAACTCCAGGAAAAAAGGCCCCACAAGATCAGCAGTTAAAAAAATGTACGTGTCAAAAAAAACCCAAACGTACAGGTAAAAAAAGGCCAGAGCCAAACTCATGTGCTAAATATCAAACTCATGCTAAATATCAAAATGTGTTCATCTGTTTTTCATTTGCTTGGACTTATCTCTGTCCCTTTCAGTCATAAATTGGCATTTAATTTTATTCCCAACGGTTAGATAGTTTCATTAGTAAAACTGTTTCCAGATGGGTTCACAATACACTAAAAAAATCCCTTGTAGCAAAGCAGAGTTTAAGAAGACTTTCTCACCTTGCATTGTGAGACGGTGGTTGAATCAATAACCCTGGACAGTGTATTTTCTGATATTTGACTAGCATTTTGATGCTGAAATCTGTGCAGTGTCTTAAGTGCGTTGTGTAATTATTGCACAGCTTTGCATTCTTGGGGCTTATCTCCTGTCCCTTATTTTACTCCTGTTTTAGTCTGCAAACAAGAAAAACTACAGTATACATATGTGGTATCGCCATAATCGTACTGAGCTGGAGAGTAAACATAACAGGTCAGTTGTACCACATAGGAAATGTGAAAATGTGAAAAGAAAAGATGAAGCTGTGGTGGAATGGTGTAATCCACCGCATTTTAAGCAACTCTAAATGGCGCGTCTTGTTTTTTAAACAAGCCCTCATACAGCAATGTGAATAATAAAATGAAAAAGTTATGGCTTTGTTAGGGCTGGGAGTAAAAAAACAAAAAAATGGAAAATCGCCCGGACATATAGGCCAGGTTGAATGTCCATCCATGATTTTTTGTTTAGTTGTCTAGAAAATAATTAGTAGAATTTCAACCCTGAACTGTCGTCCGGTCTATATTTCTTTTAGTGTTCAAACTTATTTTATTGTCTGCAGTGTGATGACGTCACCACGTGATCATGCTAGGAAAGCATAGTGACGTCACTGCACGCGCCCAGTGTGATCACCCGGTGATGTCATCACGCTCTCCGCAGGTCCTTTGGCGGGGTTTCTTCAATTAACCACTGAACGGCTAAATGGAAGTCACAGATGCCCCGAACACTGTTGAACATGGTATTTGAGGGGTTAAATGATGGGGGATGATGCGATCACCATTCCCTGCCATTGCGTGGGCTACAAACTATGGAAAGTGATTCGTGAGGAAGTAATTAGTAACAAATCGAATTTCTTGTTCGGAGAAGCAGCCAAATCTAATTTTTCTAAACTTCGCTCATCTCTAGTGTATATGCTAAATAATGTATTTCTGTACCCCTGACTCCCCAAGTGTTACTGACCCCTCACCTATTCCTGGTTATCTGTCTGGTAGGACTCCTAGTTGTGAACCAAGGACTGGAGCAGCAGACAGCACTGGAGCCTGAGGAGGTGAGCAACCACTGGACTCTTGACCTGGCCTCTGCATAAAGGAATGCTTCAAAGCATACCAATCATCCATGGATTAATAATTTAGTCCTTTAGGTACCCTGTAATTTTACCACCTTTTTACACTCTGATATACTGTACTCTGCACAGCTTATATATTCACATTTCACCACTCGCTACACATTATGGGGGTCATGTGTGGTCAAAATGCTCACCACATCCATTACAAAATTCCTTGCGGGGTGTTGTTTATAAAATGGGTCACTTCTTGGTGACTCTTTTTTATTTCACATGAGAGCCTCAGTAATTGTTAGCCAATATTGTGTAAGTCACCAAATTAGGACTCAATTGTGCATGTGCTCGTTAACTCCTGAGCTCTGTTGTATATCCAGACAACAGTTTAAGGGCACATATAGGAGTGTTTCAACATCCCTTGAAAAATGATTTGAAGGGTGTCCTTTCCAAAATGTATTGCACAAGTAGGGTGCTTCTACAATTAGCAAACACAGTACAATAATTAGAGAGATGACTTTTCATAGTAGCACAAATTGAGCACAACTTATTGGGCACTGAAATGGGAAATCTGTGGGAAAATTGCAATTTTCATTTTTTACCTTCCACTACACCTTCACTTGAATGGGTCCGATTGTTCTATTTTTTGCATGGCGGACCAATCATGGACACATTAAAGTTGAATGGGTCTGCATCTGTCTGCACCAGCCACAGGACGGTGCCCGTGTATTAGGGACCGCAATTTGTAGGGTTTTCCGGGAGTTAACTCCTCAGGATAGGTCATCAGCAGAGGCGTAGCTACCGGGGGCGACGGCTCCGGGCCCAGTGACTCAGGGGGGGCCCAGCAAGGATGACCTTAAAACTATCAGGCGAATACACTGATCTGTGGTCTGATGGGACACAGTAGGCTGATGTGAGGTCTGATGGGGGCACAATATGCTGATCTGGGGTCTGATGGGGCACAATACGCTGATCTGAGGTCTGATGGGGGCACAATGGGCTGATCTGAGGTCTGATGGGGCACAATACGCTGATCTGAGGTCTGATGGGGGCATCACAGTTTAGTGATGTAAAAACTGGGGACAGGTTTCCTTTAACATAGGAGTCCCCTTGTTTTTTACTCCTATTACTCCTATATTTTACTGCATTATGTGGTAGAGTATTTACACTAGGGTATGTAGAAAGTCTATTGTACTGTACTTAACAGCATAGATGATCTAGCAGTTTATACAGTCATCTTTCTAATACAATATTATAACCACAACTAGTAGTATGTGCCTGTGAAGTTGGAAACGTGCGTTTGGGAAGCCACTAAGTGGGGGGCCCACTCAAGTATGTTTCGCCCCCCCTGTGCTGAACCTCTAGCTACGCCTCTGGTCATCAGTATCTGATCGGTGGGGATATGACACCCGGGACCCCCGCCGATCAGATTTGAGAAGGCACGGGTGCTCCCTTAGTTTTTCGTAGGCCAGTGACGTCACGTTCATCGGTCATGTGTCCTGGGAGCAGCTTAGCCTCATTTAAATGAATGGGCTGAGTGGGATACCAAGCACAGCCACTGTACAATGTACGGTGCTGTGCTTGGTGAGCGGGGAGAAGGTAGCGGCACTCACAGGAGTGCCGGTACCTTCTCAAACATCTGATCGGCGGGGATCCCAGGTATCGTACCCCCACCAATCAGATACTGATGACCCATTCTGAGGATAGGTCATCAGTAGTAAAATCCTAGAAAACCCCTTTAACTTGATTTGGGGGGTAGCAATTTGCCAGCTCTGCCTAGGGCACCAAAATACCTTGTTCCGGCCCTGGTATCTAGACAAACCATCAAGGAACAAAATACTAAAGAGTAGGGAGTAGATAGGTTGTTAGGTGACATAGTATATGTATCAAGGTGCAGGCATGGCGCCAGTGCGTGAATACCGTAATGGAATGGCCATTCAGAATCTCATGAGAATGAGCAAGATTATAAGCGCAGGCTGTGTCATAGAGGTGGTGACATCACGGAGAGGCGGAGACTAGCTGTAACAGTGCCGCAGGGAAAGAAGAGGGAGCTAGCTATGTCAAAGGACATGCATAGCTATGTGTATAAAGCTATTCACATACATAGCTATGTATATAAAGTCATGCCACACATAGTTATGCCGCATAGCATAAGTTGATACTGTGATCAACCATATGGATAAAAGATAATAGCTATCTATTATCCTCAATGATAACCATATTAGGAAAAGCCTAGCTATTTAGTGAACTATATTAGCCAATTGGTGGGCTATATAGATAAAAAAAAAATATAGGCTGTCTATTATCCTAGGAAGGAACTATCATTCCATTCATAGTGAAATACAGAGAGTTAGTCTCAAAATATACATATATAGATAAAAAATACATTGAAAAAAGTACTGCTACCCTGGGTAGGGAATGACAAACGCTGTAACATTCCGATATAAGTGTGGAACAAAGGTTACAAATCCTATAAGATAAAGGATTCCAGATACAATAAGATATAGAACATACATCTCATTTGCGTTGTAATATTTTTCTTAATTTAACATATAGAAAATTAGTATGAGATTATATTAGATGATAAAATCACAATACTTTTAAGTCACAATAACAGTCAGCTATGATTTTCGATATACACGTCTCACAAAAAGTTAGGGATATTTGGCTTTCAGGTGAAATTTATGGAAAACGTAAAAGGTTCATGCTAAAGTGATATTATATCATGAAAGTAGGGCATTTAAGTAGAAGCATACAATGGTGATTTCTTCATCTCAAACAATTTATTGAAACAAAAGCCAACAACAGTGGTGGGTATACCCCCACAAAAAATGTCAATGTCTCAATAACTTGTCATATGGCCTTGAGTATCAATTACAGCTTGAAAAAAGTGTCTCATTCTGTTCACAAGTCGATTTATTGTCTGCTGAGGCATGGCATCCAACTCTTCTTGAATGGTGGCGCTCAGGTCTTTGGGGTTCTGGGGTACAGAGTTACTAGCCTCTATGTGGCAACTCAGCTGATTCCATAGGTTTTCAATGGTATTGAGTGCAGACCAGTCCATTTGAGGTACCCCAGTCTCCAGCAGCCATTCCCTAATGATGCGATCTCGATGAGCTGGCGCATTATTGTCCATGAAGATGAAAATAGGCCTGTGTTGTTCATGCAGAGGCACCATGAATGGATTAATGATGTTATTCAAGCAGTATGGGCTTGTCACTGTACCATTCACAAAGTGTAGGGCAGTTCTGTATTGACTAGACCTGCCCACACTGTAATACCACCACCACCACCAAGGGCTTGTCTGGTGAGAACAGGAGCTGGTGCATAGCGCTCTCCTTGACATCTCCAACATCGTTGGCGGCCATCATTTCTAATCATCATGAATCGACTTTCGTCAGTGGACAGCATTGAGGCCCACTGGTCCCTCGTCCAGCGTAGATGCAAGATGATGACGTCTGTGGGACATTGCAGGTTGTCAAGCATGCAGACCACGCTGATGTAAACGGTTTTGAATGGTCTGATGTGACACTTGGGTGCTTCTCACCTTGCTTAAATGTGCCTGGAGTTGTGTGGAGTTCATCATCTGGTTCTGCAGGGCATTGTTCACAATGAAGCAGTCATCAGTGTGGCATTTGGCCAAAGGACGTCCACTTCTATGCCTTTCTGTGACTCTTCCAGTCTCTCTGTATCTCTGTTGTAACCTGCTGATGACACTCTGTGACACTCTAAGCTCAGTGACCACTTATGTCTGAGAACATCCTGCTTGAAGCCTCGCAATGGCGAGGTACTGTTGATCAATTGTTAGGTGTCATCTTGGTCTCATGATGTCAAAATGTGAACAGTATGATGAGGAGGACTTTTTAAATACCAATTCCAATTGAACCAGGCAATTTATTGGGTGATTCATGAATCAAATATCTGTTGTGAATTTTGCCATTAAGCTCCTTGTTAGAGAACAGCAAGTTGTGCAAAATGTACTGAAACATTGAACAGTTGGACAGAAGGTCACATTAAGTTCACCTGTAAAGGTTAGAGTGCATTTTAGGTTCATCCTGAAATTTTACCCACAAGCCAAATATCCCTAAATTTTTGTGAGTAGTGTATATCAAAAGAGACTACTTGAACGGAGTATTTGCTATTGTAGCATTGGTCATGAACAGAAATGACATGGTGTGTTATATCATCATTGTACAGTAGAGGCTGACTCATACAGTAGTAACAAATAAAAGAAGGAAACAATTAAAACAGAACATCAAAAGTTAAATGTAACAATTGCGGTTTAAGCAAAATTTTGGGTCACTCAGCATAGTATTTTATACTCATCCAAGTACTCCAAACCACCTGAAACTGGGAAAATATGAGCTAACAGGTGATATTACCTAAATGGATGACCTTGTTGATGTGTGGGCTGGATGTTTGCTTCCAGTTCCTAGTAATGAGTAGTTTAGTTGCCATCAGTAAATGTGCAAACTTGACCTTTACACTGGTGAGAATTGATCAGTTCCTAATTGTATTGCTAATTGTATTGTGATAAGAACGGAAATTTCAGTAAGTAGTTATAAATAAGGCATTTAATAAAGATATGTCTGGTTGCACTTAAGAGGCTTGATAGAGACGCAAGGGATATGCAGTAATGTGTCCATATGTCCACATCCTCTCAAATAGGCCTTTGGACAGGATGGAAACATGATATGTAACCTGTCCGGGGTATAGTACCATCTAAAATATGTTTTAACAATCGCTTCTCTATGTGAGACATTGCAGAAAAGTTTGTAGATGGATCTAAAAGAAGTTTCACAGTCTTCTGTAGGAATGTGTATATTCAGACCTCCCACTCATCTTCGCATATTCTTAGGAGTTCACGCTAGTGGAAGCTTTGTCATTCAATATCTTAGACTCAATATGTGTGACCCTCTCTCCCATTTCATCTAATGATTGCTGGAAGGGGGAGATGCTTCTTATTAGTTGTTTGAAAGTCCGCCAAAGAGTCCAGTGGCCTCCCTGCTGATAAGCCCTAATGTATAGTGGCTAGAGATGAGCGAGTACTAAAATGCTCGTGTGCTCGGTACTCGAGTCGAACATTTCCGGAAGTTCGGGTGTTCGTTCCGAATAACGAACCCTATTGAAGTCAATGGGAGATCCAAGCATTTTTGCAGGGCACCAAAGTTCTTTACAGGCAAGGTTGCCTAAACACCTGAAAACCTCAGAAAGGGATGGAAACACCACGGAAATGGATAGGGAACACCAGGGTCAGCATGCATGGAGCAGGCAGAGACAGTGCAAGGAGCGACAGGACCTTCAGTGATGGCATGGTCACATGTGCAGGGGGAGGCACTGGTGCAATACATATCATTCGTCCCTCTAATCCCCATTGATGCAGGACTGACCCTGACACCAGGGCCGGGCTGGACGTCTGGCACTTCTGGCAAATGCCAGAAGGGTCGCTGCCCTCCGTGGGCCGGACCCGTCCCCCTTGCAGGGCCGCACCGCCAATTAGGCATGTGCGGTGCGGCCCTGCGCATAGTTGCGGGCGGCGGCGGGGCAGAGGGAGATGAGCGCTTCCATTGTGGAAGCGCTCATCTCCATAGTCATCTGTATCGCTGTCCTCAGGACGGCGATACAGATGCCTGTATTGTACTGCGGCCGGGGCAGGGGAGGGAGAGGCATCTCCCCTGCCCGTTCCTCTGATAGGCTGCAGGCACTAGGCCTGCAGCCTATCAGAGGCCGGCTCAGGCGGCGCGATGACGTCATCGCGCCACCTGAGCTGTACAGCGCGGGACACAGGCCGGAAGAGGCCTGCATTGCATCGCTGCCAGCACCATGGAGGTAAGTATAAGTGTTATTTTTTTTTTTATTGTAGCACGGACCGGAGCTCTATTGGGGGCACTGGGGGCATTTTTACTGGCACATGGGGGCATTTTTACTGGCACAATGGGGCACTGGGGGCATTTTTACTGGCACATGGGGGCATTTTTACTGGCACTGGGGGCATTTTTACTGGCACTGGGGGCATTTTTACTGGCACAATGGGGTACTGGGGGCATTTTTACTGGCACTGGGGGCATTTTTACTGGCACATGGGGCACTGGGGGCATTTTTACTGGCACTTGGGGCACTGGGGGCATTTTTACTGGCACATGGGGGCATTTTTACTGGCACATGGGGGCACTGGGGGCATTTTTACTGGCACATGGGGGCATTTTTACTGGCACATGGGGGCATTTTTACTGGCACTGGGGGCATTTTTACTGGCAATGGGGCATTTTTACTGGCACAATGGGGTACTGGGGGCATTTTTACTGGCACTGGGGGCATTTTTACTGGCACATGGGGCACTGGGGCATTTTTACTGGCACTTGGGGCACTGGGGGCATTTTTACTGGCACGGGGGGCATTTTACTGGCACATGGGGGCACTGGGGGCATTTTTACTGGCACATGGGGGCATTTTTACTGGCACTGGGGGCATTTTTACTGGCACTGGGGGCATTTTTACTGGCAATGGGGCATTTTTACTGGCGCTGGGGGCATTATTAGGGCATTATTACAGGCACTGGGGCCATTTTTACTGGCTCATAGGGGCACTGGGGGCATTTGTTACTGGCACATAGGGCACTGGGGGGCATTTCTTACTGGCACTGGGGGGATTTCTTACTGGCACTGGGGGCATTTATTTATGGAATGGGGGCACTGGGGGCATTTTTACTGGCACTGGGGGCATTTTTCTGGCACATGGGGGCACTGGGGGCATTTTTTTACTGGCACATGGGGGCACTGGGGGCATTTCTTACTGGCACATAATTTGGGGGGCATCTATGGGTGGGGAGCACTTCTTACTGGCACATTATTGGGGTGAAATTTTGGGGGCACTTCTTACTGGCACATTATTGGGGGCACTTCTTACTGGCACATTGGAAGCATTATTACTTCTGGGGCACAGTGGGGACATTAGTACTATTGGGAGCACTATTACTAACAAGTGCACTCTGGCAGAGAATTATTAGTTGGGACTTTGGGGGTCACTATTACTGTGGGGGGCACTATTACTGTGGGGGGCACTATTACTGTGAGGGGCACTATTACTGTGGGGGCACTATTACTGTGGGGGCACTATTACTGTGGGGGGCACTATTACTGTGGGGGGCACTATTACTGTGAGGGGCACTATTACTGTGGGGGGCACCCTGGCACAGTATCAGCACAGCACAGTTATTTCTGGGCGGCGTCATGTTTACACTATTACGGGACACTATTTGCTGGGCGCAGTTATTTTTGGACACTGTGTGCCAATAATTATTGAAGGGCACCATCTGTGTAGTACTAGTGGCACAGTACTGGGGGTGGTAGGATGATTTGTCCAGAAGACGGGAGGATGATGGAAAAGTAGTAAACTAAGATTTTTTTCTGTCAAACTGCAGAAATGAGAAATGGCTGAAAAATGGCGTCTGGTCTAAAAGGAGAAGATGAGGAAAGAGAAGATCTACATCAGAGGAGACGTCACTGGATGTAAGAGGTATGGGTCGCTGTATTATACTGGATGTACGAGGTATGGGGCGCTGTATTATACTGGATGTAAGAGGTATGGGGCGCTGTATTATACTGGATGTAAGAGGTATGGGGCGCTGTATTATACTGGATGTACGAGGTATGGGGCGCTGTATTATACTGGATGTAAGAGGTATGGGGCGCTGTATTATACTGGATGTAAGTTGTATGAGGTGCTGTATTATACTGGATGTAAGAGGTATGGGGCGCTGTATTATACTGGATGTAAGAGGTATGGGGTGCTGTATTATACTGGATGTAAGAGGTATGGGGCGCTGTATTATACTGGATGTAAGAGGTATGGGGTGCTCTATTATACTGGATGTAAGAGGTATGGGGCGCTGTATTTATACTGGATGTAAGAGGTATGAGGCGCTGTATTATACTGGATGTACGAGGTATGGGGCGCTGTATATACTGGATGTAAGAGGTATGGGCGCTGTATTATACTGGATGTAAGAGGTATGGGGCGCTGTATTATACTGGATGTAAGAGGTATGGGGTGCTGTATTATACTGGATGTAAGAGGTATGGGGCGCTGTATTATACTGGATGTAAGAGGTATGGGGCGCTGTATTATACTGGATGTAAGAGGTATGGGGCGCTGTATTATACTGGATGTAAGAGGTATGGGGCGCTGTATTATACTGGATGTGAGAGGTATGGGGTGCTGTATTATACTGGATGTAAGAGGTATGAGGCGCTGTATTATACTGGATGTAAGAGGTATGGGGCGCTGTATTATACTGGATATAAGAGGTATGGGGCGCTGTATTATACTGGATGTAAGAGGTATGAGGCGCTGTATTATACTGGATGTAAGAGGTATGGGGCTGTATTAAGTTATATTCACACGAACATTGTGTTTTGCAGTCTGCAAATTGCGGATCCGCAAAAAAAGGATGATGTTCCGTATGGCATCCGTTTTTTTTGCAGATCCACTGTAACAATGCCTATCCTTGTCCGCAAATGGACAAAAATATGAATGGACATACAGATGTGGACAGCACACAGTGTTCATTGAAGTGAATGGGTCCACATCTGAGCCGCAAAATATGCAGATCGGAGGCTGCAAAAACAACTGTGGTGTGAATGTAGCCTTACCCTGTATGTTCTGTAGTGATATACGTAATGTTAGGAGGGAAAAGGTTAGTTTACACAGGGTGATGTGCGCCCGACAGATTGGATCTTTTGTACAAACCAAAAGATCCAATCAGCCGACGAATGAACGTTTTGCTCGTTCGTCGGCTGATTAGGGCCACTTTTACACGGGCCGATTATCGGCACTACCGTTCCTAGGAGCGCTTTTTCGGCCGATAATCGGCCCCTGTAAAAGGACCTTTACACATCAATCTGTGTAATAGGGCCACTGATGAACTGAAAGACTTTTGACATGTCACAGAGACATATCAAAAGTTTTGATCAGTCCGGGTCTGAGTTCTAGACCCGTACCCTATCAGGAGATATAGCTTTTCCATCTCTCCCTGCAGGGGGCGGTTTATTTACCTTGTTTGGTGTGGTTTACGTTTATTAAATTATTATATTTTAATAATTTTTAGGGCCTCTAAAAGGGTTGGCTGTGACTTTAAAAAGTCGAGGCATGTGGGCTTCTTTGATTTCAAAATGCCAGGGCTGAATTTCAGTCCCAGTCCGGCCCTGCCTGACACCAAGTGTCACACACACATATACACACCATTACCAAACCAGGGCAATGATCTGTCATTCAGGACTCTGGGAAAGCTGGGTGGGGTTTCACCATTTTAAATCTGGCTGTACACTCACCGGCCACTTTATTAGGTACACCTGTCCAACTGCTCGTTAACACTTAATTTCTAATCAGCCAATCACATGGCGGCAACTCAGTGCATTTAGGCATGTAGACATGGTCAAGACAATCTCCTGCAGTTCAAACCGAGCATCAGTATGGGGAAGAAAGGTGATTTGAGTGCCTTTGAACGTGGCATGGTTGTTGGTGCCAGAAGGGCTGGTCTGAGTATTTCAGAAACTGCTGATCTACTGGGATTTTCACGCACAATCATCTCTAGGGTTTACAGAGAATGGTCCGAAAAAGAAAAAACATCCAGTGAGCGGCAGTTCTGTGGGCGGAAATGCCTTGTTGATGCCAGAGGTCAGAGGAGAATGGGCAGACTGGTTCGAGCTGATAGAAAGGCAACAGTGACTCAAATTGCCACCCGTTACAACCAAGGTAGGCAGAAGAGCATCTCTGAACGCACAGTACGTCGAACTTTGAGGCAGATGGGCTACAGCAGCAGAAGACCACACCGGGTGCCACTCCTTTCAGCTAAGAACAGGAAACTGAGGCTACAATTTGCACAAGCTCATCGACATTGGACAGTAGAAGATTGGAAAAACGTTGCCTGGTCTGATGAGTCTCGATTTCTGCTGCGACATTCGGATGGTAGGGTCAGAATTTGGCGTCAACAACATGAAAGCATGGATCCATCCTGCCTTGTATCAACGGTTCAAGCTGGTGGTGGTGGTGTCATGGTGTGGGGAATATTTTCTTGGCACTCTTTGGGCCCCTTGGTACCAATTGAGCATCATTGCAACGCCACAGCCTACCTGAGTATTGTTGCTGACCATGTCCATCCCTTTATGACCACAATGTACCCAACATCTGATGGCTACTTTCAGCAGGATAATGTGCCATGTCATAAAGCTGGAATCATCTCAGACTGGATTCTTGAACATGACAATGAGTTCACTGTACTCAAATGGCCTCCACAGTCACCAGATCTCAATCCAATAGAGCATCTTTGGGATGTGGTGGAACGGGAGATTCGCATCATGGATGTGCAGCCGACAAGTCTGCGGCAACTGTGTGATGCCATCATGTCAATATGGACCAAAATCTCTGAGGAATGCTTCCAACACCTTGTTGAATCTATGCCACGAAGAATTGAGGCAGTTCTGAAGGCAAAAGGGGGTCCAACCCGTTACTAGCATGGTGTACCTAATAAAGTGGCCGGTGAGTGTATATTTGCCATTCAGATACTTGTGAAAGCAGAGTGACAACTTGATTTGCAAGAATGACAAGATATGTATAACCCTGCTTTCCCAGGTTCAGAATGACAAAAATCTATTCATTCCAGGAAGACCCAGCTTTCCCAGGAATGTAAATTCAAGACAGTGAAACCATTACCACTTGCAAGCATAGAGAAGCTGTCACCCAACTTTCTGAGATTTCTGAATGACAACTTGTTGATCAGGACTCTAAGAAAGCTGGGTGATGACGATCTAATAAAAGGTAATAGTCATGTGTGTCAGGATTTATCACTTATGTTTAGATCAAGTCATATTTTTCAGCATCATACATGGGAAAGCTGGGTGTCAGGATGTGAATGGCTGCTGTAAGGTGGCGGACATTGGTAGCAGACTAACCCAATGATCAGTGCTGACATGCTGAGGTCTGGTCACCTGCACCTGGATTAGTCCAGTACCACAGTAGTTGGGCCTCAGAAAGAAGTTTTTTTAGAGAGACAGTAGGCGCAGCGGAGGAGGAGTAGTAAAATTTTCAAAAGCCAGTAGTACTTGGACCTCAGGCAGAAATTTTTGAAGAGAGACAGTAGGCGAACCACAGGAAAACTTCAATTTTCCACAGCCACTAAAATGGCCTCAGGATGAAGTTTTTGGAGAGAGACAGTAGGCGAGCAACAGGCCTTTTGTGACCAGCCATAAAGATTGTGTGTTGAGAGCCTTTTGTGCCCCGCCGTAAAGATTGTGTGTAGAGAGCCTATTGGCCTTCCGTAAACATTGTGTGTAAAGAGCCTGTTGGCCCTCTGTAAAAATTGTGTGTAGAGAGCCTGTTGGCCTTCCGTAAAGATTGTGTGTAGAGAGCCTGTTGGCCTTCCGTAAACATTGTGTGTAGAGAGCCTTTTGGCCCTCCGTAAACATTGTGTGTAGAGAGCCTGTTGGCCTTCCGTAAACATTGTGTGTAGAGAGCCTGTTGGTCCTCCGTAAACATTGTGTGTAGAGAGCCTGTTGGTCCTCCGTAAAACCTGTGTGTAGAAAGCCTGTTGACCCTCAGTAAAAATTGTGTGTAGAGAGCCGGTTGGCCTTCCGTAAACATTGTGTGTAGAGAGCCTGTTGGCCCTCCGTAAAAATTGTGTGTAGAGAGCCTGTTGGCCCTCCGTAAAAATTGTGTGTATAGAGCCTGTTGGCATTCCGTAAAGATTGTGTGTAGAGAGCCTGTTGGCCCTCCGTAAAAATTGTTGTGTCAGCAACTGTGATGGAGGAGGAGGAGGAGGAGGAGGATACAAGGGCTCTTAGGGACTTCAGCTGCTATCCTGCGGTGGGGAAGAGAAGTGGGGGGATATCCACGACTTGTTCATCTTGATAAACGTCAGCCTGTCGGCACTGTCAGTCCATTTGTCGGTGATTATCCCCCCAGCAGCACTAAAAACCCTTTCCGACAGTACGCTAGCGGCAGGGCAGGCCAGCACCTCCAAGGTGTACTGCGCCAGTTCAGGCCATTTGTCCTGCTTGGACACCCAATAATTGTATGGCGCGGAGTGATCGCTCAGAACGCTGGTCTGGTCTGCGACATACTCCCTCACCATCTTGCGGTACAGTTCCGTCCTACTCTGCCTAACCCGTGGACAGGTGGTACAGTCTGGCTGGGGCGACAAAAAATTGGCAAAGGCCTGACCCAGTGTACCCCTGCCCTTGCTGGACACGCTGCCTTTTCCCCTCCTCTCCCCTATTACTTGGCCCACTGCAGTCCGTCTCCTGTCGCTAGCGGTGTAAGATGGAAATGCTTGTAGCATTTTTTGCACCAGGGCCTTGTGGTATGAATTGACCCTTGTAGTCCTTTCCTCCACAGGAATTAGAGTGGAGAAATTGTCTATGGGGGTGTACACCCAGTAATCACTGGTGGCCAGAATGGTCTTCACACGAGGATCGCGACAAAGGCAGCCTAACATAAAGTCAGCCATGTGAGGTACAGTCCCACAGCGCAACACTTCCCTCTCCTCAATCGACTGACTATCTATCTCCTCCTCCTCTACCTTCACCTCCAATTTCTACTCCTCAGCCCATACCTGCTGAACTGCTATGATCGAATCACCCCCTGCAGTGTGGCCTAGAGTCTCCTCCTCCTCTACCTCCTCCTCCAATTCGCGCTGCAAAACTGATCTGAGGGTGGTCTGGCTGTCAAAAAACGCCCTGTCTTCCCCATCTCCTGTGACATGCCTAAAGCCTCTGATATTAAGTTCTTTAAGGAGTTTTGGATGAGACACAGCAGCGGGATGGTGATGCTGATGATGTTCGCATCGCCGCTAACCATATGTGTTGCCTCCTCAAAGGGGCCTAAGACCTGGCAGATGCCAGCCATCCATGTCCACTCCTCATTATGCACCTGAGGAAGCTGACTGGCATGACTACCACCTCTCTGGGATGATGTCAGCTGGCAGTCTACCATTGCCCTGCGCTGCTGGTACACCCTGGCTATCATATGCAACGTTGAATTCCAACGTGTGGGAACGTCACACAGCAGCCGGTGAGCAGGGAGTTGTAACTGCTGTTGCACTGTCCTGAGGGTGGCAGCATCTGTGGTGGACTTCCTAAAATGTGCACAGATGCGGCGCACCTTGGTAAGCAACACAGCAAGCTCGGGGTAGGTCTTAAGAAACCGCTGGACCACTATGTTTAGTACGTGGGCCATGCATGGCACGTGTGTGAGTCCACCAAGTTTCAGAGCCGCCACCAGGTTACGCCCATTGTCACAAACAACCAGGCCTGGTTGCAGGTTCTGCGGCGCTAGCCACACAGTGGTCTACCCCCTGATGCCCTCTAACAGCTCTTCAGCCGTATGCCTCTTGTCGCCCAAGCTAAGCAGTTTCAACACGGCCTGCTGACGCTTGCCCACCCCAGTGCTGCTGCGTATTGAGCTACTGGCACTCGGCAATGTGGCCATCAATACTCTTTTGGAGGAGGAGGAGGTGAAGGGGGGGGTGGAGGAAGAGGCGTAATGTGCCAGTGAAACAGACACCAAAGTTGGTCCTGCAATTCTGGGTGTACTTTTCCACGTGTCTGTGGTTAGGTGGACCTTCCCACAAACCGCATTGAGGGCACGGATGATGTTATCCGGCACGTGGCGTGTAGGGCGGGGACGGCACCGCAGGAAAAATAGTGGCGGCTGGGGACCGAGTAACAGGGGGCTGCCACCTCCATGAGGTTGCGGAAAGCTTCCGTTTCCACAAGCCTATACGGCAACATCTCCAGGATCAGCAGTTTACTGATCTGCACGTTTAAGGCTTGTGCATGGGGGTGGGCGGCTGTGTACATGCTCTGGCGCTCAAAGGTCTGGTGTAGTGACAATTGAACACTGAGCTGGGACACATGAGTGGAGGCGGGGGAGGGACATAGAGTTGGAGGTGTCCTTGCAGGGCTGGAGGCTGGAGCATCCCGGCCGGGGGATACTATGTCACTGACAGCATGTGACACAGGGCCTGAAGCAACAGTGTCACCGTCTCCTAGGTGACTGGAGTGCGAACCACTTAGTGGGGTGTTTCTTCTCCAAATGCCTGCGCATGCTACTTGTGGTCAGGTTCTTATTGTTGGCTCCCCTGCTAATCTTGGTGTGGCACAGTTTGCACACCGCTTCCCATCGATCGCCCTCTTCATCCCTAAAATACTCCCAAGCTACAAAGTGTCGAGCTTTGAGCCCTGGAGCTTGACCCCTGGGAACACTTGGGGGAGTAGTAGCTCGGGCCCTGCTTCTCCCTCTGCCCAGCCCACTGCCTCTCCCAACCAGTTGTGGTGTTGATGTTGCCTCACACTCAGAACCGCTATCTTCGTGTGCCTGATCCACCCAAGTTGGATCTGTCCCCTCATCATCACCCAGCTCTTCCTCAGAGTCCCCACTCTGACTTACTTCCCTGACAACTACCTCACCCCCTGACACCTGTGTCTCGTCATCGTCCACCACCTCCCCAGATGCCACAGGTAAATCCCTACCCTCATCACCCTGACACTGCACCAGCTCTTGCGAATCGGGGGAGAGCATCTCCTCCGGTAGCACATCAGGGAAGGGATCAGTATAGAGTTCCAGGGAGTAAGTCTTCACATGGGATTGGACCCTGGAGGGTCCAGGCTGGCGAGAAGGAGGGCGAGGTGGAGGATGGACAGGTCCACTCCCCTCGCTCTCATGAGTGGACTGGCTGGAAGACGGGGCAGTGGACATATGGCTGGACGCGCTCTCCGCCATCCATTTCAGCACCTTCTCTTGCTCTTGGGGGACGGTCAAAGGTGTACCCTGCGGCCCTGCAAGGTTTTGCAGAAAAGCAGGCATCCTGAATTGGCGTCTTTCAACTGCTCCCACAGCAGCAGGCACAGTGTCACCCCGCACACTACCATGGGCACCGCCTCTGCCCACCACACCAGTTCCACGCCCACGTCTCCCACCTCGAACACCTTTACCCTTGCCCCTGGTGTTCTCCATTTGAAGACTATCTCTCTCTATATATATATCTCTTTATATATGTATATCTCTTTATATATCTGTATATTCTGTATATACGTCTATATATGTATAGGATGTATGAAGTGAGCTTGCACACGTGTGCACAAAATGCTATTATGCACGCACAATACACCCCACAGTATACACACTATACTAATGTACGTATCAGCTTTATTAGAATAGATGCCTTACAGTATCACACACTATATGACACTGTGAGAGCACCTACTGTATGATATACAGCACAGATTACAGCAAGCAACACTGTAGGGTATTCTGTATCTGTAGGGTCAGACAGTGACTCTACAGACTGCAGTATATATCTGCTGTGCTGCTTGCAGAAATCTGAATCGCACTTCTGTAGCTGAAGTGTAGTCTTTAAAAAGACTTTTAGGTCACAAATGCAGTTCCCTGCCTAATACACACTACTACCTCCTATCTCCTACACTATCACTATCCCTATCACACACACTCTTTCCCTCTCCTAAAACCACAAGGTGTGTGATCCGAGCCCCCGGTGTCCCCACTTATATAATAGCAGGTCACCTGATGCAGGCAGTCAATCACTCCTAAACAAGTAGAAAAGGTAGTAGGTCATGGTAGGAGGTCCCACAGCCTACCCTGCATGTTTATTGGCTAAGAAATAGGCGCTAAACATGCAGGGGGGAGTTTTAAAAAAAAACACGAATATCACGCGGTACTCGGCTGAGTACCGAGTACTGCCGAGTACCCTAATATCCATGCGGATAACAAACTGTGATGAACAGGTTCACTCACCTCTAATAGTAGAAACTCACTTCTTTACCAGAGGCCATGTCAGAAGCCTGCTCCTGGAGTTCCAATTTCTGCTTTGTAGGGCTTGAAGTGTGTGTGCCGTCCTCTTCTGAGCTGGTGGACAGAATCACTCAGCTTCCTTTTTTATGACATGCCTTAAGAGGACAGGTGTCTGGAGGTGGCTGATATGCAGGGACGGGAAACTCTGCCATCTTAACTGATTTAGACTGTTGTCTTTGCTTTCTAGATTCTATGATTATATGATCTTGTCCTCTGGGTCTTTATTTTCTTTTTTGGTGAAGTAGCTTTGTGCTGTAAGTTAGTGCTGTCCTGTGGGTTGTGAGGAAGAGACGATGAGAGTGAAACAGCTGATCCTGCAGATCTAGCTGAGTCATCAAACAGGGAGCTGATGCCAACTTTAACTGTGGTCTCTCTCAAAGATATCTGTATGTATCTAAGTGTGAAGGGTCTAGAAACTCTTTTGGAGCATTTCCTACCCATTTGTAGCATTTATGGATCCAATCTGGAAGCTTTTCAAGTCACTAGCAGGGAGAGAAACATTGTGTTGAGCTTTGTCTTCATGCGGCCATACTGCTTGGCGACCAAACCACGCTCCCATACATCTAATTTGCGATAATCTTATATTTGCTTCAAGCTGGACACGGTTGACAGCAAAGCCAATCAAAAATAACTGGCAAAATTCATAGCTTCATTAAGGCCACAAGGATTAGAGGAACCCAAGTGGGATATCCATTGTAACTCCTTATGGAGTATAATTTGGTCCCAATTTCCACCGCTTATCTGTGGACGAACGGCTTCAGTACTAATAAAGGAGATACTGTACAAATCACCACCATGCACATCATGAAGGTGACTTGCCACTAGTCTATTCCTATGGCTTTCTATGCTACCTACATTCTCCATTATGCAATTCCTAATTCCCTCATTGTTTTGCCCACATAGTCAAAGAGGCTACTACAGGTATATCATACTCCTAGTCCGACAAGTAATTAAATCTATAAGAAAGTAAGTTTTCTATTGATAGAACACTGAAATGATTTAGAGAGTCGCAGAAATTGACATGTCTTGCATCAACTGCTTTTATAACAGCCCAAGAGTCTATGGTCTAACTAAGTATCTAATTGGGTCTGGAGTAGTGGCCATGAACAAGGGAGTCATATAGGCTCCACCCTTTATGAAAAGTAACCGAACGATTTGTAGTAATTATGTACATTACTACAGATCATTGTTGGCCTCGGAATACCGTAGTGATTAGAGAGGATAACTTCACTAGATCAAGAGTCATATGTGCCAATAAGTCTCGTAACCTGATCTTCCTCACGATGTCATGCAATACAGATCACTCCTATGTCGAATGGAGGCATATTGAAAGGCCTGCTGTAATACTCCTAAAGGGTAACCCCTAGTAAAAATATGTTTCTCAATTCTTTCATTTGTCTGGGACAATCCAGATCCATGGAGCAATTGAGTCGAAACCGCAAATATTGTCCCTAAGGAATATCTTTTCTTAACGAAAAGGGAAGATGCAGTAGTAATTCCAGTATAGACTGTAGGTAGAGGTGGGTTTAAAGTATAAAGACGACACAACACAACCAGTTGAGTCCCTACGTAAAGATCCAGAAAATTGATTTATTTGTCCTGTACAGTACTTCAAAAGTAAAAGTGAAACCAATCAGATTATTATTTAAACTAGAAACAAAGGTCTCAAACTCTTCTCAGGTTTAAGACTATAAAATTAAAATGTCATCTATATACCGTAACCGCATTAGAATACATGTAGTCAAAGGATGCTGTTCTTAACCGAAAACTACCTTGTCCTCCAACCAACCCAGGAGGAGGTTAGCATATGAAGGGGTACAAGGGCTCCACACCAGAGTTCCCTTGAGCTGGTGGAAGAAGAAGGAGTCAAAGGTGAAGAAATTATGTGTAAAAATAAACTGTAGCAGATCAATAACAAAAAATTATGTTTAGCTGTATGAGTACCTCTCATACTTAAAAGTATTCAACGGCATTGATTCCCGCCTCATGGGGAATGGAATTATAAAGTGCCTCAACATGAATGCTGGCAAATAAAGTATGCTTAATGCTGGCATTTTGTGTCAAACAATTGATGCCCAATACAATCGGTCTCCCCTTTAGGGGGCATAAGACCTTATGAACTTTTGGCAAACAATAAAAAGTTGCCAACTTTAGATATTCAGGTACTGTAAATGAGTATTCATTTCTACAAATAAGGTTCATTGTGTATTATAGTGCATCATAGTTAATAAGGTTTAAAAAAGACATAAGTCCATCAAGTTCAACCAAGGGACAGGATGATTGAACATATTCTGCAATTTCAGTTTAAATTTAGGAGTAGGGTCTTTTGGAAGGATGCAATAGCAAGTAGAATCATAATAAGGATTGTAAGGGATCACTCTGTCTAAGGGGGTCACAATCACAGACTTCTCCTCTGACAACGGGGTTCAAGTCCAAATGGTGCTTTATTTTGGCTCTTTAGCACCAACACACACATAAACATCAAAATAAACACCTGCCCGTCTAGGCACTACCTAATACATAGGTCGTCACTACCTCACCTATAGAGCGCAGTTCACACACAGAACACGATCTGGCTTCCTAAGCCATACAGTCCAGAAGCCTCCTGGCTGTGACCTCACCAGCACCTTTGGGGGGAGATGGTCCATAAGTCCTCCCAACTCTGACCGCGCGACCCTCTTTCCATAGTCGTCGCTGGGCACCCCAAACTTCAGGCTTCCTCAGCCTTGTGGCCCCTTAGCCCTCCTGGCTGAGACCACACAGAGCCTCTGCAGACTTCCAAGTCCTCATCATAGGCGGATTATAATGAGGGCAATCTGGGCAACCGCCTGGGGCCCAGCCTCCTGGGGGGGCACAGGCCGGATTGCCCCCATTATAATCACATTAGGAAGCAGTGGCAAACCACGCCACTGCTATGGGGCCCGCGGCACAGGGGGGCCCGGAGCGCACGGGAGGCCCCGCCCCCTACCCTGCATCATTAAGATGCGTCCCTGCGCTCCGGGCCTCTCCTGGCCCGCTCACCGCTGCAACTTTTAGGCCCCCCTAACGTACTGAGAGCGCTCCTGTGCGCTCCCAGCTGGCCCCGCCTCCTCCCTCATGCTGCGCTGCTGGTCCTGGACAGGGAAGGACCTGTGCAGCGCGGCAAGAGGGGAAAGAAGAAGACCAAGGCCCAGCCCCCTCCAGAGTGGCGTCAGGACAAGGGACAAGTAACAGTAAGTATTTATGTGTTTCATGTATGTATGTATGTGCGTGTATGTATGTATGTGTATGTATGTATGTGGGTAAATGCATACACTGTACATACTGTATATTGAACAGTGTGGCGCAGGGGTTATATTGTCCGGCATGGTGTAACAGCCATGCATTTGTTGTACAGTATATATTATAATCCCTGTACCATGCTATACAATGTACAGTATAATCCATACACTATGCTGTATAATACACAGTATAATCCGTACACCATGCTGTATAGTTTACAGTATAATCCGTACACCATGCTGTATAGTATACAGTATAATCCGTACACCATGCTGTATAATATACAGTATAATCCGTACTCCATGCTGCATAATATACAGTATAATCCGTACTCCATGCTGTATAATATACAGTATAATCCGTACACCATGCTATACAATGTACAGTATAATCCGTACTCCATGCTGTATAATATGCAGTATAATCCGTACTCCATGCTGTATAATATACAGTATAATCCGTACACCATGCTGTATAATATACAGTATAATCCGTACACCATGCTGTATAATATACAGTATAATCCGTACACCATGCTGTATAGCATACAGTATAATCCGTACACCATGCTGTATAGTATACAGTGTAATCCGTACACCATGCTGTATAGTATACAGTATAATCCATACTCCATGCTGTATAGTATACAGTATAATCCGTACACCATGCTGTATAATATATAGTATAATCCGTACTCCACAGAGGCGTAGCTAGAGGTTCAGCACGGGGGGGCGAAACATACTTGAGTGAGCCCCCCACTTAGTGGCTTCCCAAACGCACGTTTCCAACTTCACAGGCACATACTACTAGTTGTGGTTATAATATTGTATTAGAAAGATGACTGTATAAACTGCTAGATCATCTATGCTGTTAAGTACAGCACAATAGACTTTCTACATACCCTAGTCTAAATACTCTACCACATAATGCAGTAAAATATAGGAGTATAAAACAAGAGGACTCCTATGTTAAAGGAAACCTGTCCCCAGTTTTTACATCACTAAACTAACAGTCCCCTGCCCCCATCAGACCTCAGATCAGCGTATTGTGCCCCATCAGACCTCAGATCAGCAGAACGTGCCCCCATCAGACCTCACATCAGCCTACTGTGCCCCCATCAGACCTCAGATCAGCGTATTGTGCCCCATCAGACCCCAGATCAGTGTTTTGTGCCCCCATCAGACCTCAGATCAGCGTATTGTACCCCCATCAGACCTCAGATCAGCAGAATGTGCCCCCATTAGTCCTCACATCAGCCTACTGTGCCCCCATCAGACCTCAGATCAGTGTATTGTGCCCCCATCAGACCTCAGATCAGCAGAATGTACCCCCATCAGACCTCACATCAGCCTACTGTGCCCCCATCAGACCTCAGATCAGCAGAATGTGCCCCCATCAGACCTCACATCAGCCTACTGTGCCCCCATCAGACCTCAGATCAGCGTATTGTGCCCCATCAGACCTCAGATCAGCGTATTGTGCCCCCATCAGACCTCAGATCAGCAGAATGTGCCCCCATCAGACCTCACATCAGCCTACTGTGCCCCATCAGACCTCAGATCAGCGTATTGTGCCCCATCCGACCTCAGATCAGCGTATTGTACCCCCATCAGACCTCAGATCAGCAGAATGTGCCCCCATTAGTCCTCACATCAGCCTACTGTGCCCCCATCAGACCTCAGATCAGCAGAATGTGCCCCCATCAGACCTCACATCAGCCTAATGTGCCCCATCAGACCTCAGATCAGCATATTGTGTTTCCATCAGACCTCAGATCAGCGTATTGTGCCCCCATCAGACCTCAGATCAGCGTATTGTGCCCCCATCAGACCTCACATCAGCCTACTGTGCCCCATCAGACCTCAGATCAGCGTATTGTGCCCCCATCAGACCTCAGATCAGTGTATTGTGCCCCCATCAGACCTCAGATCAGCGTAGTGTGCCCCATCAGACCTCAGATCAGTGTATTGTGCCCCCATCAGACCTCACATCAGCCTACTGTGCCCCATCAGACCTCAGATGAGTGTATTGTGCCCCCATCAGACCTCAGATCAGTGTATTGTGCCCCCATCAGACCTCAGATCAGCGTATTGTGCCCCCATCAGACCTCAGATCAGCCCACCCAGCCACATAAGATTTTATTTTAATCTTATGTGGCTGGGTGGGCTGATCTGAGGTCTGATGGGGGTCTCTAAATACAAGTGAGCGCTTCCATAATGGAAGCGCTCACTTGTATTCGCCTGTTAGTCATCCTTGCTGGGCCCCCCTGAGTCACTGGGCCCGGAGCCATGCATTTGTTGTACAGTATATATTATAATCCCTGTACCATGCTATACAATGTACAGTATAATCCATACACTATACTGTATAATACACAGTATAATCCATACACTATGCTGTATAATACACAGTATAATCCGTACACCATGCTGTATAGTATACAGTATAATCCGTACACCATGCTGTATAGTATACAGTATAATCCGTACACCATGCTGTATAGTATACAGTATAATCCGTACACCATGCTGTATAATATACAGTATAATCCGCACTCCATGCTGTATAATATACAGTATAATCCGTACTCCATGCTGTATAATATACAGTATAATCCGTACACCATGCTGTATAATATACAGTATAATCCGTACACCATGCTGTATAATATACAGTATAATCCGTACACCATGCTGTATAGTATACAGTATAATCCGTACACCATGCTGTATAGTATACAGTATAATCCATACTCCATGCTGTATAGTATACAGTATAATCCGTACACCATGCTGTATAATATATAGTATAATCCGTACTCCACAGAGGCGTAGCTAGAGGTTCAGCACGGGGGGGGGCGAAACATACTTGAGTGAGCCCCCCACTTAGTGGCTTCCCAAACGCACGTTTCCAACTTCACAGGCACATACTACTAGTTGTGGTTATAATATTGTATTAGAAAGATGACTGTATAAACTGCTAGATCATCTATGCTGTTAAGTACAGCACAATAGACTTTCTACATACCCTAGTCTACATACTCTACCACATAATGCAGTAAAATATAGGAGTAAAAAACAAGAGGACTCCTATGTTAAAGGAAACCTGTCCCCAGTTTTTACATCACTAAACTAACAGTCCCCTGCCCCCATCAGACCTCAGATCAGCGTATTGTGCCCCATCAGACCTCAGATCAGCAGAACGTGCCCCCATCAGACCTCACATCAGCCTACTGTGCTCCCATCAGACCTCAGATCAGCGTATTGTGCCCCATCAGACCCCAGATCAGTGTTTTGTGCCCCCATCAGACCTCAGATCAGCGTATTGTACCCCCATCAGACCTATTAGAAAGATGACTGTATAAACTGCTAGATCATCTATGCTGTTAAGTACAGCACGATAGACTTTCTACATACCCTAGTCTAAATACTCTACCACATAATGCAGTAAAATATAGGAGTAAAAAACAAGAGGACTCCTATGTTAAAGGAAACCTGTCCCCAGTTTTTACATCACTAAAACTAACAGTCCCCTGCCCCATTAGTCCTCACATCAGCCTACTGTGCCCCCATCAGACCTCAGATCAGCAGAATGTGCCCCCATCAGAACCTCACATCAGCCTACTGTGCCCCCATCAGACCTCAGAATCAGCAGAATGTGCCCCCATCAGACCTCAGATCAGCCTACTGTGTCCCCATTCAGACCTCAGATCAGCGTATTGTGCCCCATCAGACCTCAGATCAGCGTATTGTGCCCCCATCAGACCTCAGATCAGCATATTGTGCCCCCATCAGACCTCAGATCAGCAGAATGTGCCCCCATCAGACCTCACGATCACCTGCTGTGCCCCATCAGACCTCAGATCAGCGTATTGTGCCCATCAGACCTCAAGATCAGCGTATGTACCCCCATCAGACCTCAGATCAGCAGAATGTGCCCCCATCAGACCTCACATCAGCCTACTGTGCCCCCATCAGACCTCAGATCAGCGTATTGTGCCCCATCAGACCTCAGATCAGTGTTTTGTGCCCCCATCAGACCTCAGATCAGCGTATTGTGCCCCCATCAGACCTCAGATCAGCAGAATGTGCCCCCATCAGACCTCACATCAGCCTACTGTGCCCCCATCAGACCTCCAGATCAGCGTATTGTGCCCCATCAGACCTCAGATCAGCGTTTGTGCCCCCATCAGACCTCAGATCAGCGTATTGTGCCCCCATCAGACCTCAGATCAGCCTCAGAATGTGCCCCCATCAGACCTCAGATCAGCCTACTGTGCCCCCATCAGACCTCAGATCAGCGTATTGTGCCCCATCAGACCTCAGATCAGCAGATGTGCCCCATCAGACCTCAGATCAGCCTATGTGCCCCCATCAGACCTCAGATCAGCAGATATGTGCCCCATCAGACCTCAGATCAGCCTATTGTGCCCCATCAGACCTCAGATCATCAGCGTATTGTGCCCCATCAGACCTCAGATCAGCGTATTGTGCCCCATCAGACCTCAGATCAGCGTAATTGTGCCCCCATCAGACCTCAGATCAGCAGAATCAGTGCCCCCATCAGACCTCACATCAGCCTACTGTCCCCATCAGAACCTCAGATCA
>ONZH01020344.1:0-35422 GCA_900303285.1 Rhinella marina
CCTCAACATCCCCACTGCTTTACCTGCTAGACATGACACTGGGCCAGGTCGGGTGACTGACATCTCAAGCGCCAACAATTTGGGCATTTTAAGGCTTCTGCATGTGTTTGAGTTGTTTTTACATTTTAAAGAAGACATGTCTGACCACATCTCACACACACACACACAATGACAATTAGGGGTGGGGTCTATTTGCTTTCCCCTTTGCCTGTGCCATCTGTGGTTGTCATAGGCAACGTGATTTTAAGGGGTGCAGAATTTTATCTTCTTTTTTGTCTAGTTTGGCTTGGGGTCCATGGCAATGTAGAGGAAAGAAGGTTTCCTTGTATGGTCTCACTTTACAGAGAGGTTACATTGTCTTTGGAGTGTATTGTTGAGAGGCTGTGATAGTGGCGTAATAGTGCGACTTGGGCGCGTTATATGCACCCAGACATGCTTCCCCTGCTGTCCCAGTTGCATTCCAGCAGTGTTGGCATCCTTTTCTGAGGTTTCAGGGTGGACTTGGAGACCTCCAAGTGGTCGAATTGAGATTTCCAAGTGGCGAGCATTTTTTTCCCATAGACTATAATGGGATTCGATAGTCGGTCGAATAGTCAAATTTCGCGGTCTATTCGAATCGAATTTCGAACTTTCGAATATTTCACTACTCGCTCATCTCTAATCATCGATTCAGTATTAGACAAAAAAGAAAAGATCTCCCGGTTCCCAAACATTTTGTGGAGGCCGGACATAATGAGAAGGATTTGAGATTTATGGTCATTGACCACGTTCCACCACTCCCACGTGGAGGTAACAGAGAGAGGGTCTTATGTCGCAAGGAGTTACAATGGATTTACAGATTGCAGACAGTAAAGCCGTATGGTTTAAATGTTGACTTTAATTTGAATTTTTGAAGGTAGAGCTATTGCCCCTGTGAAGCTCTCCGTTGAAACCCCTGGTTGGGAGAAAAGGAGGTGACAATTGTGCTTTGATATATTTTAGTATGCAACTCTAATTGAACTATTGTTGTTTTTTTTCTTTTTAGATTCTATTTGGACTGTACAAGCAATCCCTCAAGATCACCACACATGAGTATTATATACCCGTTTTATATGGATATGTTTATTAAATGGTGTAATATACTATACCTTAAGGATTATGGTCAGTGTATGGGGCACGTACATACTAAGTGGGCATTTGTGTCTTAGCATTACATGTAACGTATTGTGATACAAGGTTGTTCTTGAAATGGTCACTATACACATACTACCCATACATCGTTATTACTAATGATTGAGGTTGCATATTGACCTGAGTGAGTATGCATATGACACCCGGTATGCGCAGAGTTTCTGTGTTAGACCTGGTGCCACACTTAGGTTAATAACTCCGTGATCTAGGACGTGGTCTTGTTGGAGTTATTAAACTCACTAATAACAGCCATTAACATATGTATATACCAGTGGAATGTACTTTATTTATAATGTAACATTTATGAAGAGCATAATATATAATGAATTACCAATTATCGAGCACACAATGTAGATTGAATGCCGTCACTTGAGGTGCCCATACACATTGACTCATGTACCTTGTACGCATGCGCCCGATATTCGGATCATTCTTTACTAAAAATTTATAGTGCGCAGACGCGCTATCTTTGACATCTAACAGGTGTCGAGTCACGTGATACGTAGTGCGCTCACGTCATCTGAGGCACATGATCGCAACACTATACAATATATCACAGTGCGCACGTCCTGGAATGAACGTCGGCGCACTCTGATCCACGTGACGCCGGACGCGGCTTCTTTGATACGGGCCTTACATACTCCTTGTGGATGATCTTGTAAGTTTTAATGATACTTGATTTTAAGTCACGGAACACATGTATGTGTGTACTAGAGGTGTAGCTCCCATGGAATGGGTCATATTAGCACTATGGAGAGATAAAAGTATAGTTCACAGTATGTTATGTACACGATCCAGCACATGACACATGTCTTTATTATTATTTGTGTTGACATGATTACACTTTGATTTTGATTGGATATTGTACACACCCCCTCATTTGTAATCCCGCCTTGTTTGACTATATATATTTGTGTGTGCGCACTTGTCACTATGCTTGAGAAAGGCCGCAGTGAGCAGGCCGAAACGTTGCATCTGGGTGAATAAAACACCGTATATCACACTTCTGGAGTGCTGCCTCATTTTGCGATAATTATTGATGAACATGGGCCGTAGGTCTGGTTGCCCTGGAGGATTTTGCACCCATATTCTCACTAACGGAGTGCTGCTGTTTTTCTGTTATATATATATATATATATATATATATATATATATATTTATTTATTTAGTTTTTTTTTTTTTTTTTGGAGGGGGGGAGTAAAGGCTGAGGATCCAAAACAACTGTAAAAATACTATTAGTAATAACGGTGTATAACAACATCTACTCTCCTGCTAAGCGTAGAAAACGTACGTGGAGGTAGAGAACAGTTTTTGGTTTTGACATGACACAAGACGTTTGGCAGTAACGTTATGGGCCGACTGACAGCAACAGTGGGAAGACACTCAGACTATTCTGCCCTGCAAGTCTTGATCTAATCACCAGCCTCAGCAAGAGGAGTATGAAATTTGGATGTAATCCAGCCGTAATACCAAGCGATCAAAAAGGTGTATGCCCCCCAAAATAGTACCAATCTAACAGTCATCTCATCCCGCAAAGAATTAGCACCTACCTGAGACAATCGCCCAAAAAATATAAAAACTGCAGCTCTCACACTGTGGAGATACTAAATCATGATTTTTTGGGTTTCAAAAATGATATTATTGTGTAAAACTTAAATAAATAAAAAGAAGTATACATGTTAGGTATCGCCACGTCCGTAACAACCTGCTCTACAAAAATCTCACATGACCTAACCCCTCAGATGAACATAGTAAAAAAAATAAAATAAAAACTATGTCAAAAAAGCCATTTTTTGTCACCTTACATCATAAAAAGCGTAATACCAAGTGATCAAAAAGGTGTATTCCCCCCAAAATAGTACCAATCTAACCATCATCTCATCCCACAAAAAATTAGCCCCTATCTTAGACAATCTCCCAAAAAATATAAAAACTACAGCTCTCACACTATAGAGACACTAAAACATGATTTTTTTTGTTTCAAAAATGATATTATTGTGTAAAACTTAAATAAATCAAAAAAGTATATCTGTTAGGTATCGCCACGTCCGTAACAACCTGCTCTACAAAAATCTCACATGACCTTACCCCTCAGGTGAACGCAGTAAAAATGAATAAATAAAAACTGTGCCAAAATTACCAATTATTGGGTCACCTTGCCCCAAAAAGTGTAATAATAAATAATCAAAAAATCATATGTACCCAAAAATGGTACCAATAAAAATTTCAACTCTTCTTGCAAAAAATGAGCCCCTACACAAGACGATCGGAAGAAAAATAAAAAAGAAATGGCGTTCAGAAAATGGAGACACAAAAACATATTTTTTCTCAAAAATGCTTTATTATGTAAAACTGAAACAAACAAAGTAGACATATTTGATATCATCGCGTCCGTAACAACCTGCTCTATAAAAATACCACATGATCTAACCTGTCAGATAAACATTATAAAAAACAAAAAAGAAATACAGTACCAAAACATCCATTCTTCGATTACATTACCTCCCAAAAAAATAATATAAAGCGATTAAAAATCATATGTACCCCAAAATAGTACCAATAAAACTGTCATCTTATCCCGTAGTTTCCAAAATGGGGTCACCTTTTGATTGTTTGTACTATAGGGTGCATCTGGGGGGCTTCAAATGGGACATGGTGTCTAAAAACCAGTCCAGCAAAATCTGCCTTCTAAAAACCATACGGCGCTCCTTTCCCTCTGCGCCCTGCCATGCGCCCATACAGCAGTTTACCACCACATGTGGGGTGATTCTGTAAACCGCAGAATCAGGGTAATAAATATTTGAGTTTTGTTTGGCTGTTAACCTGAGATGTGTTAAAGGAAAAATGGACTAAAATGGAAAATCTGCCAAAAAAGTGAAATTTAGAAATTTCATCTCCATTTTCCTTTAATTCTTATGGAACACCTAAAGGGTTAACAAAGTTTATAAAATCAGTGTTAAGTAACTTGAGGGGTGTAGTTTCCAAAATGGGATCATTTATGGGGGGTTCTACTATGTAAGCCCCACAAAGTGACTTCAGACCTGAACTGGGGTTTTGGAAATGCCTCTAAAATTCTAAGCCTTCTAATTTCCCAAAAAATAAAATGACATTTACAAAATGATGCAAACATAAAGTAGACATATTGGAAATGTAAAGTAATAACTATTTTATGAGGTATCACTTTCAATTTTAAAAGCAGATAAATAGAAATTTTGAAAATTGTGAATTTTAAAACTTTTTTTTTGGTAAAGTTGGGATTTTTTCATAAATAAAGGTGACATAAAGTACATGTGTCATGAGAAAACAATCTCAGAATGGCTTGGATAAGTAAAAGTGTTCCAAAGTTATTACCACATAGAGTGATACATGTCAGATTTTTAAAAATAAGCCTGGCCACGAAGGTGCAAAATGGCCCGGTCATTAAGGGGTAAATGTCAACTTTGTTCTATGTGAATTACTTTTCAGCCAAATGCCTCAGAGCCACAAGAGAGCACTGTCAAATCAGTTGCACTCAATTACCTAGCATTACTTGTAATTGTTGCTTCTTTCCCTCTCTGTAGCCCATGGTGCAATTTTTTAGTCATGTCTGATAGCAAAGTAGAATCCTGACTTGACCTAAAAGTTCTCAGTTTAATTTAATCTAATTTCAATTAGTTGCAAATTAATTCCAACATGAGTGGTAAATGGCCCAAATCATTCAAATGTAGCCACTGAGAACTATAGCAGAGATAATTAAAGAGATGCACTTCTGTTAAAGAGCAGTGGCAAATAGAAACAATGATAATGAATTTCATATTTTTCCACTGTAAGCCAAGAACACCATTTAGCGACTATCAAAATCACTTTTGAATCATCGGTTTTATCATTAAATGATATCAAGTCAATCATATATTGTGATTAGGCTGCCAGTGTCTTCCAGTCAACCACTTACCAATCAGGAAAAAAATCATTTCCTAAGTGAAGTATTTTCATGCTCTGATATATTCCGACTTCTAGAAGCTTCAGATGTTGATTAGAAGTTAACAATTCAAAATTCTGACAATAATCAACAAAATTGGCGAAAAAAAACAACCTATATGACATTTTATTTGTGTGTAATAATCATGAAATGTTTTTCTATGTACTGTATAAATCAGCTAGCAAAACTCAACATTTTATCATGACAGCTTGGAAACAGTTAAAGTGAAAGATAAAGTTATCAATTGTTCATCTAATTCATTAAAAAAATTTTTTTTTTAATGTATAACTAATATTTTTACATTACAGTTTAAGATTTCTACAGGAAATGCAATGAATATCTTGTATCTTTGACCCTAACCACCATTCTGCATGCACAGCTAACCAGTAGTAGCCAGAAATAGAAGAGGGGGGACCCCACGCCATACATTATTACATTACATTATTTAATTATTTTTGAAAAACAAATGGCGTGGGGGTCCCCCATTTTTTCCTTCTCCAGACAGAAACAACTAGCAGCGGCAGCCTGGCACTACCAGGGTGGGAAGGGACACGGTTATTGATCCCTCCCAGCCTAACAGTAACAGCCTGCCGCTGCCCCAGAACCGGACCCTCAATTTAGAAGGTCTGGTCCTGGGGGTACCCGGCTCTTCCCAACACCCCTGGTGGCGGTGGGTGCCGAGGTAATAGATGTTGGGGTTAGTGCTGGCCATACCAGCAAGCACTAAGCCCAGTATTAGTAATCAGGGCTGTCTGTAGATAGCCGTGATTACTAAAACTGCAGTGTTGTAAAAGAAAAAACACACACACTTATAAAATATTTTATTGAAATAAATACTCCCCCAGACCTTTGTTTGAGCATTGTATTTAAAAAATATAAAAGCTGGTCCGACGTAATCCACCGAATCCAAAGTGCTCTGCATTTGCGATCCTGCAAAATAGAAAACAAACAAACAAACCACTAACCTCCTCCTCCGGCTTCTTCTCCTCCTCAGCAGCAGAGCCTCTTCCTTCTTCTGCTTCTCCTCAGGCTTGTGCTGCTGCTGCTCCTCAATCTTCTGGGGCTGGACAGGGGCCGTACATACAGAGATCGCTTCGGCAGCAGCACAAGCCAGAGGCTTCGCTTCTGAGGAGGAGAAGAAGCCGGAGGAGGAGGTTGGTGGTTTGTTTGTTTGTTTTTTTCTAATTTGCAGAATCATGAATGCAGAGGACTACTTCGGGTTCAGTGGATTACGTCGGACCAGCTTTTATATTTTTTAAATAAAATGGTCAAACAGGGGTCTGGGGGAGTATTTATTTCAATAAAATATTTTATAAGTGTGTGTGTTTTTTTTTTTTTACAACACTGCAGTTTTAGTAATCACGGCTATCTACAGATGGCCCTGATTACTAATACTGGTCTTAGTGCTTGCCGGTATGGGCAGCACTAACCCCGACATCTATTACCTCGGCACTCACCGCCACCAGGGGTGTCGGGAAGAGCCGGGTACCCACAGGACCGGACCTTCTAAATTGAGGGTCCGGTTCTGGGGCAGCGGCAGGCTGTTACTGTTAGGCTGGGAAGGGCCAATAACCGTGTCCCTTCCCACCCTGGTAGTGCCAGGCTGCTGCTGCTGGTTGTATCTGGCTGGAGAAGGAAAACAGGGGTGACCCCACGCCATTTTTTTTCCAAAAATTTTTTGGAAATTTTAAAAAAATGGCCAGCACACACTTATAAAATATTTTATTGAAATAAATACTCCCCCAGACCCCTGTTTGACCATTTTATTTAAAAAATATAAAAGCTGGTCCGACATAATCCACTGAATCCGAAGTAGTCCTCTGTATTCACGATCCTGCAAAATAGAAAAAAACAAACAAACAAACCACTAACCTCCTCCTCCGGCTTCTTCTCCTCCTCAGCAGCGGAGTCTCTTCCTTACATTGAAAGGAACTACAGTATAAAACTGTAGTTCCATGCGCCCTCTGCTGGTGAAGGAAACAAATTACACCTTGAAATATTGTAGCGTGCTTCTGGAATCGCGAAACCAGTGAGTGCAAATGCTACTACATCTGTATGAACATGAGACCATCACAGATGCCTTCAGCTGCCAAGTGCACATGTAACAGGACAGCCAGTTTCATAGGTACAAATCTGCTGACAAATGTCCTTTAAGAACTATTATAATATAATACTTTGAAGTTCAAATAGTGAGGAGTGAACCTCTTGACATATGTTTCAGGTCCACTTCATGTGAATCGGTCATCAGCTTTGATTCAGGTTTGAATACATTCAACCTGAATCGAAGGCACCACAATTGCCCTGGAAAGTTGTTAGCAATGCTCTGTATCCAACCCCTTTCAAGCTCTTTAAGATCAAGATAGCATTAGTGACAAAGTGACAGCGATATATATATGGCTATGGGTAAACAAAAGATATTGGATGGTAACAAACAGCCTGTTTAAAAACACCAATATTGCATATTTGGATTTCAGCATTTTTTGCCATTCTCCTCTACAGATCCTCTCAAGGTAAGTAAGGTTGGATGGGTACCATAGGTGGACAGCTATTTTCGGCTCTCTCCAGAGATGTTCGAATAGGTTCAGGTCAGATCTCTGGCTAGGCCACTAAACAACATTCACAGAGTTGTCCCTAAGCCACTCCTGTGTTGCCTTAGCTGTGTGCTTAGGTTAATTGTCTTTTTGGAAGGTGAACCTTTGGCCCAGTCTGAGGACCAGGGCATTCTGGATCAGATTTTCATTAAGAATATCTATGTACTTTGCTCCATTCAGCTTTCCCTCAACTCTGAACAGTCTTCCTGTCCCATCCCTTGGAAAATACCCCAAAAACATGATGCTGCCACCACCATGCTTCACTGTAGGGATGGTATTGGGAAGGACTTGGTTTCCTGTAAACATGGAATTAAGGCCAAAAAGGGCAATCTTTGTTTCATCAGCGCGGACAATCTTTTTTTCTCACAGTCTGAGAGTCCATTAGTTGCTTTTTTGCAAACTTGCATGTGTCTTTTACCAAGGAAAGACTTATTTCTGACCACTCTTCCATAAAGCTCAGATATATGGAACGCTGTAGTGAAGGTTGACTTCTTGGAAGTTTCTCCTATCTGCACACAGGATCTTTGGTGCCAGAGTGACCATTGGGTTCTAGGTCACCTCTATTAGCAAAACCTTTCTCTCCCAATGACTTAGTTTGTGGGGAGAGGCAAGCTCAAGATGGAGTCCTGGTTGTTCCAAACTTTTTACATTTAAGAATTAAGGAGACCACTGTACTCTTGTGAACTATTAGTGCAGCAGAAATGTTTTGTACCCTTCTCCAGATTCTCCAGACAGTACTGTCTCTGATCTCTACCAGTTCTTTCCATGTCATGGCTTGGTTTTTGTTCTGATATGCAGACCTTACATAGACCTTACTATGAGACCTTACATAGACCGGAGTATGTCTTTCAAAATCATGTCTAATCATTTGCATATACCATAGGTGGACTCCAATTAGGTTTTTTGAAACATCTCAAAGATGATCAAGAGAAATAGGAAGCCCCAGTTTTAAAATTCAAGTGTCATAACAAAGAGTCTGAATCTTTATGTCCATGTGAAATTTTAGTTTTTTCTTTTTAAGAAATTTGCAAACATTTCTAAAATTCAGTGACTGATGGTGTGAAAATTGATTTTCACAAATCTGCAACATAATAGAATGTAAAAAAGTGACATTTCTGAATGCACTGTATTAGAGATGAGCGAACTTTTGAAAAGTTCGATTCGGTTCGATTCGGTTCGATTCGGCGAACTTTCGTGAAATTCGGATTCGTACGAACCGAACCTAAAACGAACCTTGCTATAACGACTGATTAATTGCAGCTACAATAGTGGGAGTCTGATAGGGTATAGTTTCGTTTAGTCGCAGTTGCTATTACAATGAAAAAAGTGGAAAAAATCAAAGTGCAAAAATAGTGAAACCTCAGCCAGGTCGACAACATTTGATAGCATTGAAGATGTCCGCTGGAGCAGCATTGCCGGCAGCATTGCCTTGGACCCAGTAGGGTGGAAAACAGACATTTGACAGTGGAACCAGCAGCAGTAATAGTACTGTATTGGACCCAGTATGGTTGAGAACAGAAAATTGATGGAGGAGGAGGAGTCAGCACTTGATTGCACCCAGGCCAGTATGGTTGAGAAGAGACAAGTTGAGGAGGAGGAGGAGGCAGCACTTGATTGCACCCAGGCCAGTATTGTTGAGAAGAGACAAGTTGAGGAGGCAGGTTCAGCAGCTCATGATTGCACCCAGTATGTTTTGGACAGTATTCTTTTGGACCCAGAAGGACAGCCTGAGAGCGCCGGGCCTGACATCGGTGGTAAGACACCAGGGCAGGTTAGACTGCAGTCAAAGCGGCGGATGGTTGCAAGGTGGTGGAGGCAGAACTTGTGCTTCCCGCTACTGGCCCCCTAAAGCACCGTGGAGGTGACAGTGGCAAGAATGGGCCAACTTCCTGATGGTCTTCTGGGAGGATGTTGACCCAATGGGCAGTAACAGACATGTACTGCCCTTGCCCATAATTAGAGGACCAGACATCAGCACTCAGGTGCACGGTCTTGGACACTGAGAGTCCCAATGAGTCGCCAACCTTTTTCTGAACATTACTGTGCAGTGGTGGGACAGCTTTGCCAGAGATGTAGTGGCGGCTGGGGACTCGCCATCTAGGGTGCGCACACGCCATGAAATCCCTGAAAGGCTGGGAGTCCACAAGGATACCCAATTGGATGTGACAGCGGAGAAAACCTTACAGGAGGGTGACCTCACTTTGTCAGCTAAAGCTTCTAGCCAGGAGAGACATGAAACCAGAGGGATGACTGAAACAGCCAGAGCCTTTCCTAATATGGACTTTTTAACTTTTTAACTTTTTTTAACTTTTTATTTTTTTTTTTAAACTTTTTTTATACCTTTTTTTAAACTTTTTTTTTTTTTACTTTTTTTTTAAAACTTTTTTTGTTGTGGCTAAACGGGGTTGACGGCACCCAGCAGAGCAGCAACGTGTAGCGTGTACTCTCGGTCACGGGACAGAAGCTTACAGCCAACACCTCCTCTGGAGTCTCAGTACGTTCCACCCGCTGACTTTAGTGGACTTTCTCCTCCTCCTCCTCCTCCTCATCACTAAAAAGTGGTAGAGACTCCAAGGGCAGATCAAGGTTTGCCAAGAGTTCCCTGGCAGAAGGTGCCCCAAAGGTGAGAGGTTCTGTTCGTTTGTTAACCTGATGTACCTTGATATTTGCAGCACGGTGTTGGTGAATGGCTGGAAGACTGACCCCTTTCCGGTTTGCTCCGGGGTCAGAAAAGGCTGCCCTCTATCACCTCTCCTTTTTGTTTGTGTTATAGAACTTTTCACGGTGTCTATCCGGCAGAATGGAGAGATCAGAGGGATCACCGCGCCAGGACACTTCGAGGTCAAGTGCTCGCTGTACATGGACGACGTGAACGTCTTCTGCGCTGACCGGCATTCGGTCACTGCACTCTTCCAGACCTGCGAGGAGTTCGGACAAGCTTCAGGGGCCAAAGTCAACTGCGGGAAGTCAGAAGCCATGCTCTTCGGGGACTGGCAACTGGCTTCTTCTGCCCCCTTCCCCTTTACCGTGAAACCAGACTTCATCAAGATCCTCGGAGTCTGGTTCGGGAAGGAAGGCGCAGCCCTTGACTTTTTTTTGGCTGTGGGGTGACGTCACACATCTTGATTTTCACAGAAAACCAGGATACAAGGGATTATAGGAGTAATAATCCCTTGTATCCTGGTCTATTCTGTGAAAAAAGTACAGTTTTGCTTCGCCGTTGTAATTTTAACCAGATTCGTTACGAACTTTCTCAAAGTTTGGTTCGGTGATGAACCGAACTTTTGGCAAAGTTCATAACGAATCTGGTTTGTTACGGTTCGGTTCGCTCATCCCTACACTGTATGTATTAGTGCTGTACGTTACTAGGACAAATCATTTAAACAAACCCATAATTATGTATTAAATTAATGGGTTATTATGGAAATAAGCTCTCAAGGGAAGTGCTCCGTCATTTTTAGCTCATTTTTATCATCTTTTATCCAAGTAACTGTTTTAGACCTTTAGAAAATGCCCTTGCACTTTTCATTCTCCACTCTATTTGAAATGTGCATTAGCAGTCAATTCATTTCTGTGGCATTGTACAGCTGAATAGAAAGACAATTTCATTAGGTTTTCATATTAGAAGATAAAGCTGAATGTACGAGGAGATGAAGATGAAGCATCTTGTCTTGGCAGGTATTGTGACATATGAATTTCATCAGAGCTGTACATGATGTTATTATCATGTTCCTCTTTTCAACACAGTCACATATAATCACATTTTACCATCACCTGCAGGACATGCAAAATAAATACGATCCAATCCTATCAGTTTGGGAGCAGCTTTAAAAATGAATTGACATTGCTTATTCTTTGCATTTATATGGGGATAAAATGATGCTTACATTTCACTGTCTTCTTCATAATCACACAGAAATGTTGTTGATGTGTTGGTTGCTCTACAGAAATTGGGATTTAAAAGTTATGTCTGTTCCAAGTCAGAAACTTAATATTTAGCTCTACAAGCCTAAATCCTTGACCTAAGGACAAATATAGGCATTGAAACATGTATCCACCTGACTTGTCAAGTTTTCACATTAAAAATATAGCTGCTATCCAAAAAATGATCATTAAAACAGCAGGCCCTGAACATAAACTTGTAACACTGTGATGACTTCCTGCACATTGCCTATGTTCTTGAATTAACACAACATAAAATTGATTTCCCAGGTAATTCTCATTATCATTTCGTATTTAGCTCAGTGTGACATTAACCTTAATAGCATGCATTGTATCTTGTGTTTTAACACCAGATACATTAGTAGTAGAGATGAGCGAGCATACTCGTCCGAGCTTGGTGCTCGTTCGAGTATTAGGGTACTCGTAAGTGCTCGCTGCTCGGACGAGTATCTCGCCATGCTCGAGGAAATGGCAACTTCCGCATCGTGCTTTTTTGGCGCCATAAACACAGCCAATCACAAGCCAGGAGACTCTACGGTACACCCAGCATCACGTGGGGCCCTTACATGTTGATAGCAGGGGTTGGCTGGCCTGATCAGGTGACCCTGGAATATACTAGTGACTGGCCGCGGTGCTCGGCTCAGATGCCGTCTGGATGTCGTTAGGGATAGAGCTGCTGCCTTTCAGGGACAGTGTTAGGGCCTGCATTTAGTTCTCTGTTAGGCAGGAATCACCCACAAAGAACCCAACAGCCCTTCTAAGGGCTAGAAGACATTTTTTTTTGGTCTCCTGGCTTGGCTGGCTGGCACTAGTAGTGCAGCTATCGCCATATATAACCCCCTTTTTTATGTTATATCTCAGTGATACAAATCCATTGCACACAGCAGTGTGGAACCATTCTGTGTGTCACAGTTCAGCACACTCACTCCAATCCATATATACTGTCCAGGTGACACTTTCTGTACGTCACAGAATACAACCAAGTCATTTGCTACCAATAACGTATACAGCTTGATCCTAAAAATCTCTGTGCGACATTTGTCTGGGTCGCAGTCTAAATAGCCACCGTCAGTAGGGTGTCAGTCAGCTCTACGATAGTCTCTGCAGGTCACTTTCCAAAAAAAACTAAACTAAAAAAAAATATTAAAAAAAAATATTTTTTTTTGTTGTTTTAGCTCAGTGATACAAATCCATTTTACTCAGCTGCGTGTAACCTTTCTGTGTGTCACAGTTCAGCACACTTGCTCCAATCCGTATATACTGTCCAGGTGAAATTTTATGTACGTCACAGAATACAACCAAGTCATTTGCTACCAATAACGTATACAGCTTGATCCAAAAAATCTCTGTGCGACATTTGTCTGGGTCGCAGTCTAAATAGCCACCGTTAACAGGGTGTTAGTTAGGTCTCCGATAGTTCCTGCACGTCACGTTCCCAAAAAAACAAAATTAAAAAAAATATATAAAAAACAAAATATATAAAAAAATTATTTTTTTTGTTGTTTTAGCTCAGTGATAGAAATCCATTTTACTCAGCTGCATGTAACCTTTCTGTGTGTCACAGTTCAGCACACTTGCTCCAATCCGTATATACTGTCCAGGTGACACTTTCTGTACGTCACAGAATACAACCAAGTCATTTGCTACCAATAACGTATACAGCTTGATCCAAAAAATCTCTGTGCGACATTTGTCTGGGTCGCAGTCTAAATAGCCACCGTTAATAGGGTGTGAGTTAGGTCTCCGATAGTTCCTGCACGTCACGTTCCTAAAAAAACAAAATTAAAAAAAAATATCTAAAAAACAAAATATATAAAAAAAATTTTTTTTGTTGTTTTAGCTCAGTGATACAAATCCATTTTACTCAGCTGCGTGTAACCTTTCTGTGTGTCACAGTTCAGCACACTTGCTCCAATCTGTATATACTGTCCAGGTGACACTTTCTGTATGTCTCAGAATACAACCAAGTCATTTGCTACCAATAACGTATACAGCTTGATCCAAAAAATCTCTGTGCGACATTTGTCTGGGTCGCAGTCTAAATAGCCACCGTTAACAGGGTGTGAGTTAGGTCTCCGATAGTTCCTGCACGTCACGTTCCCAAAAAAACAAAATAAAAAAAAAAATATAAAAAACAAAATAAATTTAAAAATTATTTTTTTTGTTGTTTTAGCTCAGTGATACAAATCCATTTTACTCAGCTGCGTGTAACCTTTCTGTGTGTCACAGTCCGCACACTCTCTCCAATCCGTATATACTGTCCAGGTGACACTTTCTGTACGTCACAGAATACAACCAAGTCATTTGCTACCAATAACGTATACAGCTTGATCCAAAAAATCTCTGTGCGACATTTGTCTGGGTCGCAGTCTAAATAGCCACCGTTAACAGGGTGTGAGTTAGGTCTCCGATAGTTCCTGCACGTCACGTTCCCAAAAAAACAAAATAAAAAAAAAATACAAAAAACAAAATAAATAAAAAATTATTTTTTGTTGTTTTAGCTCAGTGATACAAATCCATTTTACTCAGCTGCGTGTAACCTTTCTGTGTGTCACAGTTCAGCACACTCGCTCCAATACGTATATACTGTCCAGGTGACACTTTCTGTACGTCACAGAATACAACCAAGTCATTTGCTACCAATAACGTACACAGCTTGATCCAAAAAACTCTCTGTGCGACATTTGTCTGGGTCGCAGTCTAAAGAGCCACCGTTAACAGGGTGTGAGTTAGGTCTCCGATAGTTCCTGCACGTCACGTTCCCAAAAAAACAAAATTTAAAAAAAAATTAGTTTTTTTGTTGTTTTAGCTCAGTGATACAAATCCATTTTACTCAGCTGCGTGTAACCTTTCTGTGTGTCACAGTTCAGCACACTCGCTCCAATCCGTATATTCTGTCCAGGTGACACTTTCTGTACGTCACTTAATTCAACCAGACTGAACAAGTTTGTGGGTTTCAGTACACCAGGCCCGTTTATTATTATTTTTTTATATCATACACTTATATACAAAAATGTTGAACCCCAGGGCTAAGGGTCGAGGACGAGGGCGTGGGCGTGGGCATTAAATTACTGCAGGGGGCAGAGGCCGTGGTCCTGGGCAGGGTGAGACAGTACCTGCTGATGAGGGAGCTGTGGAACGCCGCAGAGCTACACTCCCTAGCTTCATGTCTCAACTTACAGGGACACGTGGTAGAGGACTGTTGAAACCACAACAGTGTGAACAGCTGATCTAGTGGATTGCGGACAATGCTTCAAGTAATTTGTCCACCAGTCAGTCTTCTACGCAGTCCACCCACGTTACCCAAGGGAGCACTCCTCTGGCTCCTCCACCTCAACCTCCTATCCCCCAGTCTGCCCCCTCCCAGGAAAATTTGGAATGCGATCCGGCATACGCTCAGGAACTGTTTTCTGGACCCTTCCCAGAGTCACAAACCACTTCTCAGGTTGCTGCTGACCTCGTTCCCGATGCCCAAGTTTTCCAACTGTCGCAGTCTGTGGGTGATGATGATAATGATGACAATGTTGAGTTAGTGGAAGAAGTTTGTAAAGAGGTGTCAGACGATGAGGAGACACGGTTGTCAGACAGTGGTGAAGTTGTTGTTAGGGGAGGAATTCCGAGGGGGGAGCAGACTAAGGAATCGAAGGATGACGAGGTGACTGACCCAAGCTGCGTTGATAAGCCAAGTGAAGACAGTGCCTCTGAGGCGGAGGCGAGTGCTGCACCAGAACAGGTTGGAAGAGGCAGTGGTGTGGCCAGAGGGAGAAGCAGGGCCAGAGTTGGTGCATCAGCAGCAACTGTTTCACGTAGTGAAGCTCCCGTGGCGAGGCCTAGATGTTCACAAGTCTGGAGGTTCTTCACCACAGTCCGTCGGTCATCCTCACTTGACCGACGGACTGTGGTGCAACCTGTGCCACACTAGGATCAGCAGGGGTGCCACCACTACTAGCCTAACCACCACCAGCATGCGCAGGCATAGGAGTGCTAAACACCCCACTCAATGGAACCAAGGCCGTTCACCACCTCCTGCGGGTCACACCACTGCTCCTTCCCCTGTGTCACTCGCTGCCTCTGCTAGTCAACCCCCTGCGTCACTCGCTGCCTCTGCTAGTCAACCCCCTGCCCAGGACCCCGGAACGAGCGCCTCCCGCCGGAAAACCACACCTTCTCCTCCACGATCCTCCACAGTGTCCACCAACGTGTCCCAGCGCAGCGTTCAGCTGTCTGTACAGCAGACGCTGGAGCGCAAGAGGAAATACAGTTCCACCCACCCACATGCCCAAGCCCTCAACGTCCACATCTCCAAATTGCTTAGCCTGGAGATGCTGCCCTATAGGCTGGTAGAGACCGAGGCCTTTCGCAATCTCATGGCGGTGGCTGCCCCTCGGTATTCGGTCCCCAGCCGCCACTATTTTTCCCGATGTGCCGTCCCAGCCCTACACCAGCACGTGTCACAGAACATCATCCGTGCTCTGACCAACGCTGTTTCTGAGAAGGTCCACCTAACCACGGACACGTGGACAAGTGCTGCCGGGCAGGGACACTATATCTCACTGACGGCACATTGGGTTAACTTGGTGGAGGCTGGGACCGAGAATGACCCTGGGGCCGCTAATGTACTGCCGACACCGAGGATTGCGGGGCCTACCTCGGTCACGGTCTCTCAGACGTACTATGCTTCCTCCTCCTCCGACACCTCCTCCTCCTCCACCGAATTACCATCCGTGGGCACGGCGCCTTCAGTCGGTAGCTCTAGGCGCAGCAGCAGTGCCGTGGGTAAGCGCCAGCAGGCGGTGCTCAAACTGCTGAGCTTAGGTGACAAAAGGCACACCGCCCAAGAGCTGTTACAGGGCATCATGGCGCAGACCGATGTGTGGCTGGCACCGCTTAACCTCAAGCCAGGCATGGTTGTGTGTGACAACAGGCGTAACCTGGTGGCGGCTCTGCAACTCGGCAGACTGACACATGTGCCAGGCCTGGCCCACGTGTTCAATCTAATAGTTTAGCGGTTCCTCAAGACATACCCCAATCTGTCTGATTTGCTCACCAAGGTGCGCCGCATCTGTGCGCATTTCCGCAAGTGCCACTCTCAGGGCAGCACAGCGCCGCCTACAACTGCCCACTCACCGACTGCGACGTGCCCACGAGATGGAATTCCACATTAAACATGTTATCCAGAGTTTACCAGCACCGCAGAGCGATTGTAGACTGCCAGATGTCAACTTCCACCAGAACTGGTAGTCAGGTCAGTCAGATTCCTCAAGTCTACAATGAGGAGTGGACGTGGATGTCTGATATCTGCCAGGTGTTGAGCAACTTTGAGGAGTCAACACAGATGGTCGGCGGCGATGCCGCCATTATCAGCCTCACCATCCCGCTGCTTTGCCTGTTGAAAAACTCACTGCTCAGCATCAAGTCGGATGCTTTGCGCTTGTCACAAGAGACGGTGGAGGAAAATACGTCGCTTGATAGCCAGAGCACCCTCCGGTCTGTTTCTCAGCGCGTATCGGAGGAGGGGGATGAGGAGGAAGAGGAGGAGAATGTCGGCGAGACAGAAGAGGGTACCAGTGCTCAGTCCTTAACTCTTGAGCGTGTATGGGCTGAAGAGGAGGACTTGGAGGAGGAGGAGGAGGAGGAAATGGAGAGTCAGGCCAGTGAGGAGAGGGAATTCTTGCGTGTTGGGACTCTGGCGCACATGGCAGACTTCATGTTAGGCTGCCTATCCCGTGACCCTCGCGTTAGAAGCATTTTTTCAAACACCGATTACTGGGTGTTCACTCTCCTGGACCCACGGTACAAGCAGAACCTTTCCACTCTCATCCCTGCAGAGGAAAGGAGTATGAGAGTGAATAGATATCAACAGGCCCTGGTGCACAAGCTGAAACAATTCTTCCCATCTGACGCCGCTAGCGGCAGAGGGCATGGTTCTGTGGGCCAAGTAGCGGGGGAGAGGAGGCGAGCAGGCAGCTTGTCCAGCACTGGCAGGGGAACGCTCTCCAAGGCCTTTGCCAGTTTTATGTCACCCCAGCAAGACACTGTCACTTGTCCCCAGTCTAGGCAGAGTAGGGGGGAGCTGTACAGAAAGATGGAGAGGGAGTACCTAGCTGACCATACCAACGTCCGTAGGGATCACACTGCTCCATACAACTACTGGGTTTCAAAGGTGGACACGTGGCCTGAACTGGCGCTGTACGCCTTGGAGGTGCTGGCCTGCCCTGCCGCTAGCGTGCTGTCAGAGCGGGTATTCAGTGCATCTGGTGGCGTCTTCACCAATAAGCGTACACGCCTGTCAACTGAAAGCGCTGACAGGCTGACGCTTATTAAAATGAACAAAGCCTGGATTTCACCGGAATTCAAATCTCCTCCGGGGGAAAGCAGCTAAAGATTAACATTACTTATGTATCCAATTCCTCTTCTCTACTCCTCCTCCATATCGTCTTTGCCTAACGCTGACCAAAAAAACGCCATTTTTCAGAGGTCCAACTGGCACTCTTTTACCACAATTTTTCAGGAGGTCTACCTACATGCCCTCTCTCCAAACAATTTTTACGGAGGTCCACCTACAGGCCCTCTCTCCAAACAATTTTTCCGGAGGTCCACCTACAGGCCCTCTCTCCAAACAATTTTTCCAGAGGTCCACCTACAGGCCCTCTCTCCAGTTCCAGTTTCCAGTTTTATTTGCGCAAACTGCGTAAATTTTATTTTTGGGATAGGTGTGAAAAATAATATTACCTGCGTATCTATATTGCCCAACATTGGATACGGTAGCAACAAGAAGACCAAACACATGCTGCCCACAGGGTTCCGCAAATTCCTGGTCCACAATGTCAAGGAGCTCGAGGTTCTGTTGATGAGCAACAAGTCCTTCTGTGCAGAAATCGCCCACAACGTCTCCTCAAAGAACCGAAAGACCATTGTGGAGAGAGTGGCACAGCTCACCATCAAAGTGACGAACCCCAACGCCAGACTGCGCAGCGAAGAGAACGAATAAATATCTCTGTGGTTATTTGTGCTAAATAAAAGTTAAATAAACACAAAAAAAAAAAAAATTGATCTGTTCCTGTGCCTGATCCACCCAAGTTGAATCTGTCCCATCATGAGAAAGTCCCCCCAAGGAGTCCCCACTGTAACTTGTTTCCCATACAACTAACTCACCCCCCAACACCTGTGTCTCGCCATTGTCCACCACCTCCTCAGACAACACTGGTAAATCCCCACTGTCAGCACACGGAGACTGCAAAAGGTCTTGCGAATTGGGGCAGAGAATGTTCTGGGGTAGCACATCAGAGAAGGGTTGACTACGGGGATCCAGGAATCCATCTAAAAAGTCATACTGAGGCTCACCACCATGCTTTACACTGCAGTCTTATTACTGAGGCTCACCACCATGCTTTACACTGCAATCTTATTGAAAGACAGACAATCAGGGGTTCACCGCCAGGTTGTCAGGCAGCATTTTTAAGTGGGTCACCATTACCGTGTCCCTGAAAATTGCCTTGGGGTCATCGCCAGACTATTTTTATGAAAGGCCATGGGGTTCTATACACACAGTGCTGACGGAAGCCCATCAGCCTTTCTAAACACAATTGAATCTGTCCCATCATGAGAAAGTCCCCCCAAGGAGTCCCCAATGTAACTTGCTTCACTTTCAACTACCTCACCCCCCGACACCTGTGTCTCGCCATTGTCCACCACCTCCTCAGACAACACTGGTAAATCCCCACTGTCAGCACACGGAGACTGCAAAAGGTCTTGCGAATTGGGGCAGAGAATGTTCTGGGGTAGCACATCAGAGAAGGGGTGACTACGGGGTTCCAGGGAGTACGTGACCACATGCAATCTCCATCTAAAAAGTCATACTGAGGCTCACCACCATGCTTTACACTGCAATCTTATTACTGAGGCTCACCACCATGCTTTACACTGCAATCTTATTGAAAGACAGACAATCAGGGGTTCACCGCCAGGTTGTCAGGCAGCATTTTTAAGTGGGTCACCATTACCGTGTCCCTGAAAATTGCCTTGGGGTCATCCCCAGACTATTGGCCAGATTTAGAAAAAATGGTGCAATTAGGGAGCCTCAGAGGCATCCCTACATGCTGCCCCTGCTGTTTCCTGTCCATTTACGTGGTGTTTTTCCATCATTTTCTGAGGTTTCCAGGTTTTCACCCAGCCTTCCCTAGGCAGAGCCCCGGTCCCCTGCAAAAAATGCTCGAGTCTCCCATTGACTTCAATGGGGTTCGTTATTCGAAACGAGCACCCGAGCTTCGGGAAAAGTTCGACTCGAATAACGAGCACCCGAGCACTTTAGTGCTCTCTAATAATGACCAATCTAATAAAGAAAAGAAAAGACTCACAATACATTAAGCACATTAAAAACGCTTCAGGCCAACTTCTCACTTCTACAAAAGATATAGCAGAGGAATTCTGTAAATTCTATACAGACTTATATAACATATCCCATAACACACAACACTCAGGTAATAAAGCTGATGGCGATGTAACACAACATAAAACTCAAATAGAGGAATTCTTAACTAGTTTAAATCTCCCAACAATTTCAGCACTCGACGCATCTCACCTTGTCTCCCCCATATCCCAGGAAGAGGTAGAAAGAATAATTAAATCAATGCCTCTTGGCAAAGCTCCGGGACCGGATGGTCTCCCAATAGGATACTACAGAAAACTCCTACCCACTCTTATACCACATATAACCAGCTGGTACCAAGCTCTTGCAAATGGCTCACCTCTACCTAAACAGGCTTTGGAAGCCACCATTACGATTTTATACAAAGAGGGTAGAGATGAGAAGGAATGTAGTAGTTACAGGCCCATATCGCTTCTTAACATAGACTTCAAGATATGGGCAAAAATATTGGCCTCTAGATTAAACACTCTGACACCTAAATTACTCCATCCTGGACAAGCAGGCTTTGTAAAAAATAGAGAAGGGAACTTTCATTCTTGCAGAGTCATCAACGCGATACAATATGCTATAAAACAAAAAAACTCATTTAATTCTATTAGGAACTGATGCTGAAAAAGCATTTGATAGAGTTAATTGGACATTTATGGAACACACCTTACGTAGGTTTGGAATCACAGACCCCTTTATCAACTCAGTTATGTCTTTATATAACAACCCGAGTGCGAAAATAAGAGTCAATGGCACTTTATCCAATTCATTCGGGATCTCCAATGGAACCCGACAAGGCTGTCCTCTATCACCCACCCTGTTTATATTAGTTGGAAACACTTATGCAGGCATTTAGAGACTCCAATGTCATACATGGCTTAAAAATAGGAGAAACTGAACACAAATGCGCTGCATTTGCAGACAACCTCCTTTTATTGGTTACAAATCCCCTCCAAGCTTTCCCACACATAGTGGCTCTTTTTGATAAATTTGGCCCTTTATCAAACTTTAAGATTAATTACACTAAGTCAGAAGCGTTAAACATTACTCTCCCGGATAAAGATGTTTCTAATCTAATTAGTTCCTTCCCATTCAAATGGCGCTCAGACAATCTGTCCTATCTAGGTATCTCCCTGACTAAAGATCCAAACAAACTATATTCCTCCAGTTATTCTCCTCTCCTTAAGAAGGTGAACCAGCCATTGTCATCATATTCATTACCATTTATGTCATGGATGGGACCTACATATTACCAAAGTTTATATACCTGATGCAAATGGTACCTATACACCTTCCAAAATTCTATTTCTATCAAGTTAGATCACTTTTCACTTCCTTTTTATGGAAAGGCAAAAGACCAAGGATTAAATATTCAAGATTGATAATGGACCGCTTACATGGCGGCTTTGGTTTACCAGATCTACATAATTACTATAAGGCAATCCAGCTGAAAAGATGGCTACAAATATGCATTCCACGATTTAGAATATTAGGAGTTCATATAGAATTGGCTATGCTGACAGATAAACATCTGGCGAATCTATGGGGTATTAAGACTTCACAAACAATACCCTATGGTTTAACTAAAGGGGTGACTCACACAATACATTCTCTTATGTCAAATATGCAGTTATTCTCCAAACCGCCTCTATCATTGCCTGCATCGCTAATTCCGTTTCTTCTAGAACCACCTCCTCGACCCTCCTTATTTATATATATATATATATATATATATATATATATATATCTTCACTCAGACACATTGCAACCACAAAACTTTTAGAAGATATGACTTCAGGGATGGACATACACACTATATTTTCGCAATTAATTAAAAGAGGCAATTTCTTGGATGAGTCTGAATTCAAACGTTCTTGCACTTTACTACTCTCAAAATACACTACAACTATAGATTGTACATGGTTTGAAAAACTTGCAATTACTGAAAAGTTCCCTCAGCACGCTATATCCTTATTGTATAAATCAATCTTTTCACACCTACCCCCCACTACACCGGCATACATTAGAACTTGGGAAAAGGATTTAGACACAACATTTTCAGAAGCAGAAGTGGCTCAAATACATCTTCGCTCACATGGGTTCTCCAGATGCATTTGTATTCAAGAACATTCATACAAAATGATGATGAGATGGTACAATGATCCATGAATCTTAGTGACTCGAACACATGTTGGAGATGCTCTCAAGATGAGGGCTCACTAGGCCACTTATTTTGGCACTGTCCACTAATTAAGCCATATTGGAGCCAAAATGAGAAAAACATAAATTACATATGTAAAACATCTATCAAATTAACCCCAGCCTCAGTGCTCCTATGGCTACCCTCAAGCACCTGGTGCCCTGCACACTCAGACCTTCCCACATTATTAGTCCAATACTCCTCCGAATATCTCACAATGGAAAAATAAAATAGATCAAATTTACCTTCTAGAGGAACTAGCCAGTTGGGCGAATAGGAGACACTCTCAATTCACGAAACTATGGGCACCATGGAAAGACTATCGCCAATCTTCAGGTTATACAACTGACTAACTACCCACAATAATTGGAGGGAAGTCTCCCCGATGATTATTATATACAACGCCATTGAGGCAGTGACAAGTCCACCACATTGCATTGTCCCCTACAAAAACTCATGCTTGTATTGTATTGCAGAGGGCGCTGTGGGGAATCGTCCTATGTGCGCGACGTCCTGCTCCTCCTGCGCTGTGGAGACCTGCCGGGAGCATGTAACTATATATGTGTATTTGTATGTGTATATGTCTGTGTGTGTGTGTGTCTATACTGTGTGACATGTGTGGGGCCGGAGCGTGGTTCCGGCCCCGCACATGTACCTGCGGCAGCACGGATCCGGCGGCACCCTTCACCTGACGGATCCGTGCTGCCGCTACTGTGAAAGAGGCCTTAGTTGAACTTGATGGACTTATGTCTTTTTTAAACCATATTAACTCTGTAACTACGTAGCTCTGTTTAGTGAACCAGCTAAACCCTGGGTGATTTTTCATTTTTGCATTTCCGTTTTTCACTTCCTGCCTTCTCAGAGCAATACCTTATTTTATTTTCCTGTTCACTTAGCTGTATGAGAGTTTGTTTTCTTGTGGGACAAGTTGTACTTCCTAATGACTCCATTTATTATTGCATACATTGTAGTGGGAAGCTGGAAAAATTTTCAAATGGGCTGGAATGGGGGGAAAAAAATCACAATTCTGCCACAGCTTTATAGGTTTTGTTTTTGCAGCATTCCGTATGAAGTAAAATTTACCTGTTACCTTCATCCTAAATGTCAGTAAAATTACAGCAAAACCACATTTATATAGGTTATATAATATTATATTCTGACCGACCCACAGTATGTCTTTTATTTTTAGGGGGGTGATCTGTACTGTTTATTGACATGATTTTGGAGTGTGTTTAAGTTTTGAACACTTTTTATTCACTTTGCTCTTGGGAGGTGAAGCAATTAAAAAATGGTTAAATACTAGAGGTGACCGAAGTTTACATTAATTTGATTCAACTGCTTCACCGAATTTCACAAAGAATTGATTCATAAAGCACATTTCTTTGTAAGTAACGGGTGCAATGATGGAGAACTGTGATTGAGCTGCCCTCCCCCATCATCGAACCCCCTCATATGCTGCGTTCTTTGATGATTGCGAAATCTGAGATAAAAATGAGGGCTTTCAGGGGTTAATCAGTTAAAAAAAACCTCACCTTATCGCGCCAATGATTGATTGAAGATCCTGTTTGAAATCTGACTGCGGTGCGTGATGACGTCATCGCGCTGTCCGGTGTGGTGACATCATACGTCACCGAGCACAAGATTTCACACTCCTGTCCCTACAGGAGCCTGATGCACATGATTGCTAAATAGGGATATTAAGCTCCCCATTCATCTTCACTGCAAGACTGTACAATAGTACTTTATAATGGAGATGAGGTCTATAGGACTGACTGAAACAGCGAAGTACTGTATGGCACTCAGCTGTTTCTATCAGTCTCCTAGAGTTTGGTTGCTTGACTGCTATTCCATTTAAAATTCTCCTTACTATGCAATGGAGAGGAATGGGGGCTCAGTACTCCTTTCTAGTGACCCTAGGGAGCCCAGGTATCGTGCCCTCAGCAGTCATGCATTTATCACCTATTTTGTGGATAGGTAATGTAATTTGTGGGGAAAATGTCCCTTTAATTCTGTTCCCTTTTATTATTACTGTTCTGTGTAATGATGTGCTATGTAAATCTATTACCCATTCCCATTGTGCTCATAAGACCACATTCCTGAGTGATCTCACAGATGCACACTGGAGGAGGGGCTAACAGGTTTAAACTTAGTGGAACATATACTATATATACAGTACAGACAATAAGTTTGGACACACCTTCTCATTCAAACAGTTTTCTGTATTTTCATGATTATGAAAATTGTAGATTCACACTGAAGGCATCAAAACTATAAATTAACACATGTGGAATTATTTACTTTACAAAAAAGTGTGAAACAACTGAAAATATGTCTTCTATTCTAGGTTCTTCAAAGTAGCCACCTTTTGCCTTGATTACTGCTTTGCACACTCTTGGCATTCTCTTGATGAGCTTCCAGAGGTAGTCACCTGGAATGGTATTCCAACAGTCTTGAAGGAGTTCCCAGAGATGCTTAGCACTTGTTGGCCATTTTGCCTTCACTCTGCGGTCCAGCTCACCTCAAACCATGTTGATTGGGTTCAGGTCTGGTGACTGTGGAGGCCAGGTCATCTGGAGTAGCACCCCATCACTCTCCTTCTTGGTCAAATAGCCCTTACACAGCCTGGAGGTGTGTTTGGGGGTCATTGTTCTGTTCATAAATAAATGATGGTCCAACTAAACGCAAACCGGATGGAATAGCATGCCGCTGCAATATGCTGTGGTAGCCATGCTGGTTCAGTATGCCTTCAATTTTGAATAAATCCCCAACAGTGTCACCAGCAAAGCACCCCCACACCATCACACCTCCTCCTCCATGCTTCACGGTGGGAACCAGGCATGTAGAGTCCATCCGTTCACCTTTTCTGCGTCGCACAAAGACACGGTGGGTCTGTGTAGGGACCGCCTTTTGTGATTCCCCTTGGTATTTGACGTGACAGAATCACAGGCCCAATCTCATGGAGCAGTTGCGGGCTCTCACGGACCAGGTTCAAGGAATGGCTCAAGCGATCCAGGATCTGGCCGCGAGGCTCCAACATCAGGAGCAGCTTCAATCCGCACCAGTAGTGGTTCCCTCCACATCCAACCCCATCGTGGAGCCCCATGTTAAGCTGCCGGATCGATTTTTGGGGAACCGGAAGACCTTCCGTTCCTTTAAGGAAAGCGTAAAATTATATTTCCGCTTACGCTCCCAGTCCTCGGGTTCCGAGCAGCAGCGGGTGGGAATAATTATTTCCTTGCTGCAGGGTGATCCGCAGGAGTGGGCCTTTTCGTTACCCCCTGACTCCCCTAGTCTGTTGACTGTGGACGCGTTTTTTCTGGCCTTAGGCCTATTATATGAGGAGCCCGACTTGTCTGCGGTTGCCGAGTCTCAGCTCAGGGACATGTGGCAGGGTAACCGTCCAGTAGAGGACTATTGCGCGGAGTTTAGGAAGTGGTGTGTCTCTTCTGGATGGAATGACCCAGCCTTAAGAAGTCAATTCCGGGTAGGGCTGTCTGACCAACTAAAAGACCTTCTGGTGTGTTATCCTACTCCTGACTCCTTAGAGGCGACCATGACCTTAGCCATTAAGCTAGACCGACGAGTGAGAGAGAGACTGAGAGAACGTTCAAGCATTCCTCAGGTTGCCGTATTACCTGAAATTCCTCTTCCAAGTCCATCTCCTACCAGAATTCCGGAGGAGCCTATGCAGTTAGGTGGAACCTTAAGGGACCAGAGACGCCTGAAGGGAGCCTGTTTTTACTGCGGTGAAATGGACCACTGGCTCCAGCAGTGTCCCAAACTTCCACCCTCTAAGAGATCTCCGGCGGGAAGCAAGGTAACTCCAGCGGTGGTAAGGAGGAAAGTTTTGCTACCTATCTCTGTTACCTATGATCAAATTAAGGGGGTTGGTCAAGCATTTGTTGATTCAGGTTCTGCCGTTAATTTCATTAATTTTGATTTTGTACAAACTGTAGGTATTCCGTTAGTTCCTTTAAGGGAGGTAATTCAAATCATTGCTTTAGATTCCACCCCATTGAACAATGGGAGAGTGGAATTTTGTACTCCCGAGGTTTCCCTAACTGTGGGAATTTCCCACACTGAGACTTGTTCCTTCCTTGTCTTAAGGGATTTACCTGCTGACCTCGTTTTAGGTCTGCCATGGTTACAGGACCACAACCCTGTGATCAACTGGCCTGCAGAAGAATTAGAGAAATGGGGAGGTGATTGTTCTAAATGTTGCAAATCAGTATTGCAGTTTGGAGGTACCACTGAGTCTCTTATCCTGCCCGGATATATCAGAGATTTTCAGGACGTATTCTCCATGTCCGAGACTGAGTTCCTCCCTCCTCACAGGCAATATGATTGTACCATTGATATTATTGAGGGTTCAAGTATCCTAAGGGCCGTATTTACAATCTCTCCACTCCTGAGCGGCAGTCCATGAGAGATTATCTTAAAGAGAGTCTGGCCAAGGGTCACATCCGGCCTTCAGTTTCCCCCATGGGGGCCGGATTTTTCTTTGTGGGTAAGAAGGATGGAGGATTGAGGCCCTGTATTGATTACAGGGAACTTAACAAGATAACGGTCAAGAACAGGTACCCGCTGCCCCTTATCCCTGACTTACTGAACCAGATTCAAGGCGCCTGCTGGTTCTCTAAGCTGGATTTGAAGGGAGCTTATAACCTTATTAGAATCAGGGAGGGGGATGAATGGAAGACGGCCTTCAATACCCCTGAGGGTCACTATGAGTATTTAGTAATGCCCTTTGGGCTAAGCAATGCACCCGCTGTGTTCCAGAATTTTGTTAATGACATTTTTAGACCTTTTATTGGGAGGTTCATGATTGTCTACATTGATGACATCCTTATTTTTTCTGCAGATTGGGAATCTCACGTTTCTCATACCAGGCAAGTGTTTGAGGTGTTACGTGAGAATAAACTATTTGTCAAAGGGGAGAAGTGTATCTTCGGCATTCAGGAGGTGGCCTTTTTAGGATACATTTTGACCCCTTTCTCTTGCAAAATGGACCCAGCTAAGGTACAGGCCATCCTTGATTGGGTGCGACCTTCCTCCCTTAAGGCGCTCCAACGATTTTTAGGGTTTGCGAACTTCTATCGCAAATTTATTAAAAATTTTTCGTTGGTGGTCAAACCAGTTACAGATCTGACTCACAAGGGAGCGGATCTAGTTAATTGGCCCCCTGCAGCTATTGAAGCCTTTGAGAAGCTAAAACAGTGTTTTACTAATGCCCCTGTGTTAATCCAGCCTGACCAGAGTGAGCCATTTATAGTTGAGGTGGATGCATCTGAGGATGGAGTAGGGGCAGTACTGTCCCAGGGGTCCTCCACCTTAACTAATCTTAAGCCATGTGCCTTTTTCTCCCGCAAGTTCTCGTCTGCTGAGAGGAACTATGATATCGGTAATAGGGAGTTGTTGGCCATTAAGTGGGCATTTGAGGAATGGCGTCACTTCCTGGAGGGGGCATTACATCGCATTGTGGTCCTCACGGATCATAAAAATCTTATGTTTCTAGAGTCTGCTAAACGTTTGAATCCCAGACAGGCGAGGTGGGCTTTGTTCTTTACTCGTTTTGATTTTTGTGTTACCTTTAGACCAGGGAGCAAGAACATTAAGGCTGACGCCTTATCCCGAAGCTTTCAGGCGTATCAGCCTCCTGACGTCCCTCCTGAGCCCATCCTGCCGGCTGACATCATCGTGGCCGCTACCTCGTCTGATCTGGCATCTGAAATCTCAGCAGGACAGCATCTCGCTCCCACTGGTACCCCCAATGACAAATTGTTTGTGCCGGCTCATTTGCGTTTGCGACTGCTGGGTGAGTGCCATAACTCGGTATTATGTGGTCATCCGGGTATTAATGCCACCAAGGAGTTAGTCTCTAGGCAGTATTGGTGGCCATCGATTGCAAGGGATGTTCAGGCTTTTGTAACTGCGTGTAACACTTGTGCCAGGTCCAAGAATCCCAAGACACGGCCTATGGGTGAGCTACGTCCATTACCCATACCTAGCAGACCATGGTCGCATTTGTCCATGGACTTTATCACGGATTTGCCGTGCTCTGAGGGTAAAACCGTGATATTTGTGGTGGTTGACAGATTCAGCAAAATGTGTCATTTTATTCCTTTGTGTAAATTACCCTCTGCGAAGGTCTTGGTGTCCGTGTTCATGGATAATATTGTCAAACTGCATGGTGTTCCTGAGAATATCGTTTCTGATAGGGGAGTACAGTTTGTGTCTAGGTTCTGGAGGACGTTCTGTAATAAGATTGGTATCTCTTTGTCCTTTTCATCAGCCTTTCATCCGGAGACCAATGGTCAGACTGAACGTCTTAACCAATCTGTTGAGCAATATCTCAGATGTTATGTTTCTGATAACCAGCATGTGTGGGCCAGATTCCTGTCTCTGGCTGAGTTTGCAATTAATAATCGTGTTAATTCATCCTCTGGGATGTCACCGTTTTTCTGCAATATGGGTTTTCATCCACGCTTTAGCTCCTTTTCCCCATCTGCATCGGTTGTCCCAGAGGTCAATGATTTTTCTCAAGAACTGTGCACAGTATGGGCACAGGTTCAGTCGAACCTGGAAAAGGCCCAAGGAGTTCAAAAAGCTAAGGCTGATAGGAAACGTTCTAAGGGTGTGAATTTTAAGGTTGGGGATAAGGTATGGCTATCGACTAAAAATCTCAACATGAGGGTACCATCCTACAAGTTTGCACCTCGCTTCATTGGTCCTTACAGGATCAGCAAGGTGATCAATCCGATTTCTTTTAGGTTATGTTTACCCGACTCCCTTCGTGTTCATAATGTTTTTCATGTGTCTTTGCTCAAACGTTATGTTGCTCCCGTTGGTCCTGAGGAACAGTCTCCGCCTCCGGTCGAGGTAGCAGGACAAATGGAGCATGAGATTGCCAGAATTGTGGATGTGAGAAGGGTCCGGAATTCCTTCCAGTACCTGGTACATTGGAAGGGGTTCAGTCCTGAGGACAGGTCTTGGGTACCGTTGACCAGGATGCATGCAGACTCGCTCATCCGAAAGTTCCATCTGCAGCATCCCGATAAGCCTGCTCCCGCTGGTAAGGGTCCGGTGGCCCCTCGTGAAGGGGGGGGTACTGTCACGCGAGGTCGGCGTCGCACTCCCTCTGCACGACATCGCCGGACCTCTCCGCCCCCCTAGAGACGAGCAATAGGGAATTGAAGTGCTGGTCTTGTCTGCCAGCACTTCATGAGTTAATTCACTGTTTGGGTTTAGCCATGTGGTGCTGATCACACCACGTGGCTACTTTACATTTGTTTGGACAGCTTGCTCCGCCTCAGGTCATGTGATGCTGGCCACATCACATGATCCTGGGCGGGCTATTTAAAGTTGGCAACTGCCTCACTCAGACGCCTGTGATTAGTTACACCTTTGATCAGTGCTCGTGCGACCTTTTGCTTGGATTATTACTTGGATTTTGGACTTTGGATTTTGGACTTAGACCTCTCTTTCGCTTCACCCCTGGTATTTACATGACCTCCTGTGTTTGACCCGGCTTGCTGACTATCTATCATTGTGTTTGTTCCGTCTGTGTTTTGTCCGTCCCTTTGTTCCCTTTCCCTCCCTGCGCACTTATCCAGTGTAGGGACCGCCTTCGTGGTTGTCCGCGGCTGCCTAGGGCCGATTGAGGCAAGTAGGCAGGGAAAGAAGGAGGGGTTTCAGTACAGGGCTCACCTACCCTTGTCTCCCCTCGTGACACAAACTTTTTGGAAACAATGCAAAACGATATGTTTGGTGTAAAAGCAACACAGCTCATCACCCTGAACACACCATCCCTACTGTCAAACATGGTGGTGGCAGCATCATGGTTTGGGCCTGCTTATCATCAGCTGGGACAGGGAAGATGGTTAAAATTGATGAGAAGATGGATGGAGCCAAATACAGAACCATTCTGGATGAAAACCTGTTGGAGTCTGCAAAAGACCTGAGACTAGGACGGAGATTTATCTTCCAACAAGACAATGATCCCAAACATAAAAATCTACAATGGAATGGTTCAAAAATAAATGTATCCAGGTCTTAGAATGGCCAAGTCAAAGTCCAGACCTGAATCCAATTGAGAATATGTGGAAAGATCTGAAAACTGCTGTTCACAAACACTCTCCATCCAACCTCAAAGAGCTCGAGCTGTTTTTCAAGGAAGAATGGGCAAGAATTTTAGTCTCTAGATGTGCAAAACTCATAGAGACATACCCCAAGCGACTTGCAGCGGTAATCGCAGCAAAAGGTGGCGCAACAAAGTATTTATACAAGGGGGCCGAATAATTTTGCACGCCCCACTTTTCAGTTTTATTACTACAAAAAAAGTTTAAATGATGCAATAAATTTTGTTCCACTTCACAATTGTGACCCACTTGTTGTTGATTCTTCACCAAAAATGTAAAATGTTATATCTTTTTGTTTGAAGCCTGAAATGTGGCAAAAGGTTGAAAAGTTCCAGGGGCCGAATACTATCGCAAGGCACTGTATATATGCATCAGCAGCAACTCTGCTGAACTCTGCTTACTGCGATGCATATCATAGAGAGTGGTGCAAACAGTGACCTTTACCCCCCCCCCAATGCTTGCTGCTGCTGTTGCTGCATATATAGAAGACAATTTTCTCTAGGCAGCCCCCCTCCTAGGGCACAGTAACCACCAGAAGCAATCAGAGTTCACAGTGAAGGGTTTGCTTGGGAACACACTGTCATCAATATTCAATATCAGTTTGTGATTGTGGGGATCAGAACCTGGTGAAATATATAAACACTCCCCTCACCCCCCACACAGTTAACAATGTGCAGTGATCGTGCCACCATTCTTTCAGGATGGTTGGTGGCATGTACCCAATCAGGCCACCCCCATCCCGTTCAGGCTGGCGGGAGTAGCAGTGAGTGACAGCTGTAATATACTGTAGAGACCGATGTATATCTGTAGAGACCATCCCATCAAGTCGCTGCACTGCCAGTGTCCCAATGGTTACCATGGCAATCGGACACCTTACAAAAGCATTCATCCAGAGGCAGGAGGCTGATCAGGCTTAGGGGCCGTTCAGACGGCCATGGTATTGCGGATCTGGACAATTTGCGGAACACACATCACCGGCACTCCATAGAAGATGCCTATTCTTGTCCGCTATTGCGGACAAGAATAGGACATGTTCTGTATTTTTTTTGCGGAGCCGCGGCTCGGCAAGATCGTACAAGGCCCATTGAAGTGAATGGGGACGCATTTATTCCGCTAAATTGCGGAATAGATGCAGACCCATTCACACGTTCATGTGAATGGGCCCTTAGTGTCAGTGACAATACACTGCAATTCACTATTGCAGTGTATTGTACAGCCACCAGACCCACTGGATCTTCTTCAAGAACCAAGTGGGTCTGGATACAAAATTGTTTAAAAAAAAAAAAAGTTAAAAATAAAGCTTTTTCTTATATCCACACATTTATAATTGGTTAAAAATGAAAAAAAACACTACACATGATCTATACACATGAGCTGATCTATAAAGTGATAATGTTACTTATCCTGCACGTTGAACTCCATTATATAAAAAAAATAATTTCAATATTTGCCCATATCCCTCCCCCCCCAAAAATGGTATAAAAAGTGATTAGCAAAGTCTTATGTACCCCAAAATGTTACCAATATCAACTGCAATCCATCCTGCAAAAAAACAAGCCCTCAGACAGCTACATTGGGGTTAAAAGAAAATTGTTTTGGGTGTTAGTATGCTGTGCTATAGTATGGTATATAATATATACTGATTGGAGAACCCCATAAAAAAATAAATTAAAAACACTGACAAATTGCAATTTTTGCTCTCAGCTCCCAAAAAATGGTATAAAAAGTTATCAAAAAAGTGTTATGTATCCCAAACTGGTACAAATAAAAACTACAATCTGTTGTGCAAAAAACAATCCCTCAGGCAGTTATGATGGTGGAAAAATAAAAGTGATATGGATGTTTATATGTGAGATTGCAAAATATAACTTATTTTTCATTTTAAAAAAATGATTTGACGCTGAAAAAGTAGTAAACCATGAAAAAACTATATAAATTTGGTGTCGCCATAACCGTTTAGACCCACAGCATAAAGTTATCATATATGCCGCATGAATTACCCCATAAAAATAAAAATCTAAAACACTAACTAAATTTTTGCCCACCTCTCCTCCTAAAAAATGGCATAACAAAGGATAAAAAAAGTCATATGTATTCCAAAATGGTTCAAAAAGACTACAGTATCTCCCCCCTAAAAACAATTTAGGCAAATTCTATATCAGAAAATCCATGGGTCACTATTTCCCTTCTGAACGCAGCCGTGCCCCCAACAAGTTATGGATGCATTTTCTCCTGTTGTGAAAATGAAAAATCTGGGGCTACAGCAACATTTTATTGAAAAAATATAATTTTTCATTTTTACAGCCAACTGTTTCTATATTCTATGAAATGCTTGCTGGGTCAATACACTCACTATACCCCTCAATGAATGCCTTGAGGGGTGTAGTTTCCAAAATGGAGTCACTTTTTGTTGGTTTCCTTTCAAGGGGTACGTCAGGAAAATTATTCCAGCAAAATCTGCCCAACAAAAAAACATATGGCACTCCTGTGGTGTGCCCATACAGCAGTTTGTGATGACATATGGGGTGTTTCTGTAAACTGCAGAATCAGGGTAATACATATTAAGGTTTGTTTGGTTGTAAAACTTTGATGTTTTATAGGACAATTGGTTTGAAATCGAAAATTTTCAAAAAAGTGACATTTTGAAATATCTCCTCTATTTCCTTAAATTCATGTGTCTAACATCAGTTTTGAAAAATTTTAGAAGTTTAGTTTCTAAAATGGGTTTTGGAAATGTTCTTAAAAGTGTTAAAATTTGATTCTAAGCTTCTAAACCTTCTAATGTCCTAAAAAATAAAATGATGCCAACCTGAAGTAAAAATATGGGGAATGTTAAGTAATAGCTATTTTATGAGGTATTACTATTAGAGATGAGCGAGCACTAAAATGCTCGGGTGCTCGTTATTCGAGACAAACTTTTCCCGATGCTCGGGTGCTCGTTTCGAGTAACGAACCCCATTGAAGTCAATCGAGCTTTTTTGCAGGGGACCAAGGCTCTGCCTAGGGAAGGCTGGGTGAAAACCTGGAAACATCAGAAAATGATGGAAACACCACGGAAATGGAAACAGCAGGGGCAGCATGCATGGATGCCTCTGAGGCTGCCTAATCCCGCCATTACACCAAATTCTCAGGCAACAGCCTGGTGGTTAACCTCATGGCAATTGTGCTCACCCAGACCAAGAAAGGCGAGGCACATGCCCATCGCATGTCAGGGAAGCACCCAACTAGGTGCAACGAAGGTCCATCACCGCCTGCAGGTGACACCACTGCTCATGCTGGCACTGCTGTGCTATCCCCTGCCCCACGACGCAGGCATTAGCCTGAAACATCATGGTGACAGCGTAGTGACACCAACAAGTGACCAAGTTAGATTGAGGTAGCAGTCAAATGTCTGTAGGCGAGCCTCCCAAAAATTTGTTTTGGAGTGTCCGAAGTTGACCCTCCTAAAAAAATGTTTAGGAGTGTCTGTAGTTGACCCTTCTGTAAAATATTTTATTTGTTTTCCCTGTTATTAGTTAATGTACAGCCCATGGCTGGCATGGTGGGAATATATAGGTTTTGCCTCACAGACGGTCCACTGCACCGTTACATTTTCTTCATCATTGCCAATTACTTTTTCACCAACTGTTGTCTGGCAATGATAAAGGGTAAGGTGAATCCACTGCGGAAGAAAAGTGTCATCCTCCTACAATTCTACACTTGCTCTCAATTGAAAAGGGGATGTTCTCGCCGTGACCTTCCTCATAGTGGCCGCTTCTGCGGACAACAGAGGTGGTGTACCTACTGACAGCCTGACAGAACACGATGGCAGACGGGGAGACACTCCCTCATGTAAAATTGTTTTGGAGTGTCTGCGGTTGACCCTCCTGTAAAATATTTTTTTTCCCCATGTTATTAGTTAATGTACAACCCATGGCTGGCACGGTGGGAATATATAGGGAAGCACCCAACTAGGTGCAACGAAGGTCCATCACCCATGCCCATGCTGGCACTGCTCTCCTATCCCCAGCCACAGGATGCAGGCATAAGCCTGACACAGCATGGCGGTGACACCAACAAGTGACCAAGTTACATGAGGTAGCAGGTGAGCCACCCAAAAATTTAGCCAGACGCAGCATGGCGGTGACAACAGAGTGACCGAGTTAGACTGAGGTAGCAGGAGGTGAAGCATCCTCCAAGTGGGCAGTACATGAGCGGCCCCAGGGTCAGACTCAGTCAGAGTATGTAAAATGTTCAGGGTGGCCGAACGCCGGGCTCGACGGCGGACCCATTTCAGGTTATCGATTGTCGAAATGTTGGCTTACATCAAGTTTAGTATCTGTTCTTATCAATTGCTGTGGCTGTTGGTCCCCAACTTAAAAATTTATCATCAACCGGTACAATTGTCAATTATGAGATTGATCAAGTGTGGTATGTGTTCTATGTATACCACTAAGTTTAATACCGTATATGGCACCTATCCGGAAAAATAGTTTGGAGAGAGAGAAAGAGAGGAAAAAGACGTAAATTGTTTGGAGAGAGGGCCTGTAGGTGGGGGGCAGGCTGGGGGGAAGGAGGTTGAGCTAGAAGAGCCAGAGGAGTGCCCCCTTGGCTAGCGTGTGTGGTGGTACCCAACAGCCGGATGGAGTTCGAATGACGACGCAGGACCCCAACTTAAAAATTTAGCATCAACCGGTACAGTCGTAAATTATGAGATTGATCAAGTGTGGCATGTCTTTTATGTATACCACTCAGTTTAATACCGTATATGGCACCTATCCGAAAAAATAGTTTGGAGAGAGAGAAAGATAGGAAAAAGACGTAAATTGTTTGGAGAGAGGACCTGTAGGTAGGGGGCAGGCTAGGGGGAAGGAGGTTGAGCTAGAAGAGCCAGAGGAGTTCCCCCTTGGCTAGCGTGCGTGGTGGTGACAACAGCCGGATGGAGTTCGAATGACTACGCAGGACCCCTACTTAAAAATTTAGCATCAACCGGTACAGTCGTAAATTATGAGCTTGATCAAGTGTGGC